>PVIY010013116.1:0-60855 GCA_004026745.1 Myrmecophaga tridactyla
TAATGGACCAGTGTGATGTCTTGCAGGAGGGAGAAATGATCAAGGTCCCTGCAGACAAGATTATGACATAAGGCTAGAGAGTTGATATACCCCTGAGGTAGGACAGTGAAAGTATATTGCTGACCATGTCAGCTGAAAGCAAACTGTTTCTGGTGATCCTTACTAACAGCTATTGAGAAAAAACCATTTGCCAGATCAATAGCTACATACCAGGTACCAGAGGATGTATTGATTTCGTCAAGCAATGATACCACATCTGGACCAGCAGTTGCAATTGGAGTTACTACCTGGTTGAGCTTATGATAATCTACTGTCATCTTCCAAGACTCATTTGTTTTCTGCACAGGCCAAATAGGAGAGTTGAATGGGGATTGGTGGGAATCAACATCCCTGCATCCTTCAAGTCCTTAAGAGTGGCAGTAATATCTGCAATCCCTCCAGGAATCTGGTATTGCTTCTTATTTACTATTTTGCTTGGTAGGGGCAGTTCTTCTGGCTTCCACTTGGCCTTTCCCACCATAATAGCCCTCACTGCACGAATTAGAGAGCCAATGTGGGGATTCTGCCAGTCGCTCAGTATGTCTATTCTAATTATGCATTCTGGAACTGGGGAAATAACTACAGAATGGGTCGGGGGTCCCACTGGACCCACTGTGAGATGGACCTGAGCTAAAACTCCATTGATCACCTGACTTCATAAACTCCCACTCTGACTGGTGCACCAGAGTGATGTTTTAGGTCCCCTGGAATTAATGTCACTTCTGAAGCAGTGTCTAAGAATCCCCAAAGTATCTGATCATTTCCTTTTCCCCAGTGCAGAGTTACCCTGGTAAAAAGCCATCAGTCTCCTTGGGGAAGGCTTAGAGGAAGATTAACAGTACAGATTTGTGGCAGTGTAACAGGGTTCTCCCCCAAAGGGACCTGGCCTTCCCTTCATTCAAGGGGCTCTGGGTCTGTAAACCGTCTCAAGTCTGGAAATTGATTAAGGGGCCATGACTCTGTGGTTTTGTAATTCAAGTTAGACTTCTGTTCACTTGACCTAGAACTCTTTTGTTTTGCAAACAAGAATTTAGTAGACTGCCCATCTATTGTATTTCTAGGTACCCCATGATATATTAGCCAATGCCACCAATCTCTGCCAGTCAGATTATTTTGACTCCTGCTTTGAGTTTGCTGTCTATTTTAATAGCCACGTCTACCCTGTCTTTGGCAATTAAGTCCTGCTACTTGGCGTCTGCCAACTCAGGATCCATTCATCCCCATTGTGTTTAAGGATTCCAGCTCAGTGACAGCAGTCCCCACAATAACATCTGACCTACAAAGAAGTGCAACTACAGAGATCTTCAGGGATGATGGCGCTAGTCTCACAAATTTATTTCTCACTGTTCTGGTAAAAAGTGCATCCTCCGAACATTCCTGGGGTGTAAGAGCAGGCTTTGCATGATAAATTCATTCTAGCATTCCAATTTCTCTAAGCTTCTGGATCCCCTCATCTACATTATACCAGGGCAGTTCTGGCATTTCAACCTCAGGAAGTGTCAGCCACCTTTTGATCCATGTTTCAGCCAACCATCCAAACAATCTGTTAATGCATTTTCTAACCCCTCGAGCTATAACATTAAATGCAGAATCTCTGCTTAGTGGGCCCATATCAATAAATCCAGCCTGACCCAGTCTAATATTCCTCCCACCATTATCCCACACCCTTAAAATCCATTGCCACACATGTTCCCCTGATTTCTGTCTATATAAATTGGAAAACCCACACAGTTCTTTTGGAGTATAATGTACCTCCTCATGTGATACACTTTGCACCTCACCTTTAGGGGCCTGTTGGAACTTTAGTCTAGTTATATTCTGGAAGAAATGAAGGGTGGTGGAGGTGGGTCATGAAAAGAATTAGAAGTATCTTCCAAGCCATTTGCTTCAGGGTATTCATTTGCAGTTTCATCTGGTGAGACAGGATTAATCACTCTAGGACTAATCCCTTCAGGTGGAGGTTGGCTGGCCAACTCCTCAAGGCAGACTGGAGGTGGGGCAGCTATGTCATCAGGGCACACTAATACAGGGTTATCTAGAGAAGACTCCACATGACCTAGGGTTTCTAACTCTCCACTGATATTATTATCCACCCATATGTCGCCATCCCATTTTTAAGGGTTCCACTCCTTTCCAATCAGTGGCCTGACTTTAACAGCAGACATCACGCAAGACTGAGATTTCAGTTTATGTTGTAAAGTTGCTACCCTAACAATAAGATTCTGAGTCTGATTTTCAGTGATCTCAAGTCTACGGCTACAGGAAATAAGATTTTCCTTCAGGATACTCATAGAAACGTCTACATCTTTCAGATGGCACTTAAGCTTCTCGTTTGAAGCCTTAAGCCCATCGCTTTTACTCATTAATGCATACAGTGTATCTAACAACAACTAGCCAACATCTCTATACTTCCTATTTCCACAAAACTCTGTAAAGGTGTCAAAAATATTATCCCCAGAGCCTGGCTTCATACAAGTGTAGCATTAGAAGGATCGAATGGTGATATTTTGATTATCTCTTTTGCCAACTCACTCCATGCATTGGCATAGTCATTCTGATTATGGGAATCAGAGTCCTTAGTGCTTTCAGTCCAGTCAGGGTAGAAAACCATTCATAAAAACCCATTTTTAAGATTCTGTTTCTTAAGAACCATTCCCGGTACCAAGTTGTATTAGTTAGGGTTCTCTAGAGAAACAGAATCAACAAGAAATATCTGTAAATATAAAATTTATCAAAGTGTCTCACATAGCTATGGAAATGTAGAGTCCAAAATCTGTAGTGCAGGCTGTGAAACTGACGATTTCAATGGAGGGTCTGGACAAATTCCACAGGAGAGGCTTGTTGGTCGAAGCAAGAAGAGAGCCTGTCTCTTCTGAATCCTCCTTAAAAGACTTGCAGTGATTAGATTAAGAATCACTCATTAAAGAAGAAACTCCCCTTGGCTGATTACAAATGGAATCAGCTGTGGATGTAGCTGACATGATCATGATTTAATTCTATGAAATATCCTCATAGCAAAAGACAGGCCAGGACTTGCCCAACCAGACAAACAGGTAACATCACCTGGCCAAGTTGACACATGAACCTGACTATGACACCTCCAAACTTGCATTAGACAAAATCTGTCCCAGTCAGGATTTGCCCACCTTGCTCTACCTAAAGATAGATTCTATCTATGTCAATAGAACAAAGCAAATCTTCCTGCATCACCAATACCCTTGCTCTTCCAGCCCAACAGCACTCTTCACTTTGGACTGTGTGGTCTCTTCTGGGCCTCAATTCTTAAATCCAAAGAATTCCTCGATGTGTTTGTGTGTGTGCATTCATATTCCTCATCTGTCAGAAGTTGAGTAGGGAAAGTAAATATATCTGACATACAGTCAGATATCATCCAATCTTAGAACTGTAAGACAGCCAATGCATCATAAAATCTAAGTCCCTTACTTTTAAGTTGAAAAATCTGAGGTCTACTGACATAAATGACTTCTGAGAGGCACATGATTAACAAGCAGCCATGCCAGAGCCCCAAGCCAGTGCTGGATTTTCTCCCCTTTCAATGTCCCTTTATCCCTAATGTGCTTTGTTCTACTGTCTTTCTCCAAGCATTGTTTTTCATCTGTAGACCAGGAATGATAGTAGTTCTGCCTACCTCATGGGACTGTTGTGAGGATAAATGAGATAATATATGCTGGTATGCTTTAAAGCCCTAGAAATGGCAGAAGTGTTTAAAATGAAAATTGTTTCAATCAGGAAACCAAATGCATATCATAAATAATGGATAATAAAATGATTCAGCAAATGAGAAATACTCTGCAGATGACTTCCAGCACTTATAATTAAGTTTTCAATTAAATCTAAGCACCACATAGAACTGAAGGGAAAATAAGATCATATTCTGTGCATAGAGCTAAAAGAAATCAGCATGTGCCTAATGGAAATTAGACCACTACATGGGGCCTAATGAAAATTAAGTTATATCACTAAAAGTAGGAGTTTATACTGTGCTTTTATTTTCTCTATTGCCTCCCTTTCCTGACACTCTTCTCAGTAATGGAGTTTTGAGGTTATTATCTTAATGGGGATGATTGGGTTTTCTAATTCAAGAAGAAAGTGGCCATGTTCAACAGAAGCAGGTTTAAGGAAAGAAAAATTCTCTGTGCTGACATTTAAACTACATTTAAGTTTCAGAAAATTGTGAGGAAGCAAAAGTGGGAATTGGGGGGAACACAGAGGGGAAATCCATGACTTCCTGAAATTTTTCACTTCCATGCAAACACTAAGAATGAAAAATATGTTGAAAGAACTGAAGTCACAAACCAGAACCACAGTATTATGACTTTGTTAGAGTAATTAGGAGGGACAACATGCATGACTGTTACTGGGCAAGTCTAGTTATTCAGGAAGACAAATTAGTAAAGAAAGTCCTTAACTTAGTCATCAAGAAGAGAAAATCTCCAAGTAGCAAACTTTATATATAACGTCTTCCTCCTAAGCACACATGTAGCAATGCACAGCTTTTTTACTGCAATTACCTTCTAATATGCACATCTCCCAAATCCCTTTGAACCAGCAACTAAACTGTAAAGTCACTTTATGAGCAGCACAGAGAATTTCTGACCCAGTCTTTCCTCTCTGGTACTTTCTTTCTGCCAGGAAGAAGGATTAAGCAGTGGTAGGACAAGACATGACTGAGATGATAAGAGCAGAGACTAAACACCTCCTCCTGAGTGCAAGGCAGACAGATGCTTAGGGAACAGACAATAAGAAGGTGGGCAGTGTGTCCTGTCAAGAGGTGGGTGACAAACAAGTATTTAGAAACACAGTAATGTGTTTAGAAACACAGTAATGGGGAATTCTAGAATAAGGAATATTCAGAAATCCAGATAGCAAGAAGTTCTGGCAGGTAGTAGATGGGAATTCTGCTTGGAGAATGGAATTCAGTGGCAAACTGGGTAAGATCAAAGCCGAACCTCTGTTCCAAAGGAAATGACAACCTCACCCAATATTAAGGCAGAGACTAAGAACACAGGGAAATAGGGCAAAGACCCAGCTATTAAACAAAGATACGAGGTAGGAGTTTGCTCCAAGGTATAAGTCAAGAGGTTCATTCCTGGGAATAAAGTATAAGATAAGAACAGATGGCCTTCCACTAAGAGTGGCCCTGATGCTGATCAGTCAAACTCCTGGCCTGGCTTGTTTTTTTTTCTCTATTTCCCTGAGTTGGAAAAGGTCCCCAAACCTGGGACAAAGTGGGGTGGAAGCAAGTTTGATCCTGCTAATTGGACTAGGTGCTTCTATGTACCCTGTGTCTATCTCTATTGTTACATTTATTTATTTATTTAACAAACAGTTATCTAGCACTTATTATGTTTCAAATGCTCTCCTACATACTTCACGAATACTAACTCCTCACAACAACCCAAAGAGGAAGGTACTCTGACTAGCCCCATTTTATAGATCAGCCATAGAGAAGTTACTTAACTGTGTTTCTGAGGTCACAAAGCTAGTAACTGGCAGGGCAAGAATTTGCTCCAAGGCTCTCCAACTCAAAGACCATATTTTTACCACTATCCCCCACCATTTTGCTACCATTGGCATGATTCATCTGCAATTCTCTCCCTCTCTAGAGTCTAAAATATGGTCCTACCATCAAGAACTTTATTTATCTTTGCAGTCCCAATGCCTAGTACAACGCCTGATGGATGAATGAAGGAGTGGAGGAACAAATGAACATGGCCTATTAAACATACAATCGTTGGGCACTGCAGGGTCCCTAACAAAGGGAGCAATAAAAGGATACAAGATTTCATTCCTGATCAGCAGGACTGTGCTCCTAAAGGTAATCAGGAGCTAAGACAGGGAGTGGCTAGCGGAGCTTAGTGGGGGAGGTGCTGGAGATATGGCTCATAACAGGAGCAATGAATCAGTTGCTATATAAAGCAGCTGAGGTCAGAGAAGGTTGGGGCACAGGAAATGGTTATGGAGTGACCTGCTACTTGTAAATGCCCCACCTCCCAATTGCTATGTGGTATTTTTGATGCTCTGTCCCACATCTAAGATGTTAGATTATATGGTCAACTATGATTTGTGTGCGGAAATTACTGTTCCCATAGATCATTATCAGTGGTCTTATAGGAATGACACACAACAATCTCTGGATAAGAGTTAGCTATAAAAAGCACCGCTTGAATTCAACCATCAAAAGGACAGAACGATATTAGATATAATACTGATCTGCCAAACAGCATAAAAGCCAAAAAGGCTATTTCTGAGAGAAGTCTTTTATAAATATTTGGGTGTTTAATGGATCCTTTCTTCCTTTTTTGCACATATAAGGGTATGCATTGAAATTTAAGTGGGCAGATGGCCATTTCCACATGTTTCTCACTTTCCTATAATTCCTCCCTCCAACCACAAACATCAAGCTAGACAATGAGTCGGTGGTCAGTTGGCATCACGTAAAATGTCTAGGGAGGGAGAAAATAAGAATAACTAACATTTACTGAGTGCTTACTCTGTGCCAGATGTTATTCTGGGGCCCTCACATATAGTAATGTATACCTCACACAGACCCATTTTACAGAGGCAAAGAAAGAGGCATGGTGAACTGAAGCAATCTGGCCAAGTTCCCATGCCTAAGGATTGGTAGAAACAGGATTCAAACTCAAAGCGTCTGTCTCGAAAGCCTGTGTTTAGAACCACAACTCTATGGATCATCCACTCCAAATGCAGCAAGTAATGGAATGACTAGAACACAAAACTGGCTTTAAGCAGCCACTCCCAGTTCACCTCCAGGTACCCATTTGGAGCCCATGGACGGTATATACCTGTTTGTTCATGACTGTGCTAAATTATCCAGAATGCTTATCCTTTAGGTTTAATATTTTAAGGGAGTGTAAGGATTCCAAAGAGCTTCCATGGATGCATAGTACAGCCTCAGGATAGAGCCTTTTCTAATTAGAGGTAGGGCAAAAATAGATCCCACAAATATTCAATCCAAGATAATACAGCGAACTCTGTTTCAGGCTAGTGGTTAGCAGAAGCTACCATTTGAAGTGACTGTTTTTTCAAGACACCAATACTATCCCTGCCATTCCCCAACATGCATTCTTCAGGCCAAACCTATTCTAATTAGAGGATGCCTCTACAAGACTAGGAAGCCTTTGGCATAAAATTTCCATACTGGCAAGAAACCAGAGTAAGAAGGCTCTCCTCAGGCCATGCAGACCAAGCCCATCCAAAGCAAACAGTTCCCATAACTGTTTACGAATAGAACAAGCTTCTTCCTTTAAACAGGATGAATGTGGAAAATCACCCAGCCAGACATTGCTTGTTATTTTAGCACTTCTGAAATTCAGGGAGGAGGCCATCCCCACCAAAAGATCCAGCCCCCTTCAAATAGGGAATGCACACATTGGAAAGCACATCAAATGTGCTATCAGAGGCTACAAAGATTTAGTTATTTCTCTAATGCACTTTTTTTAAATCAAAAATTCTTAAAGAATGACTACATTTAATACCTCTTCCTAAAGAACAATCTCCTGGCCCAGACTGCAAATTCTCCCTGCTTTTCTGTGACACCACCCAGAGGAATTTCATGATTTGTCTGAGTTCCTCTGGCCTGGCATTAATACCAGGGAAAGAAACTTGGTGTGTTGCCTCCCAATCAATGGCTTCCACTGCTAGATCATTCTAGCTTTCTGTTGTAAATAAGAACTAATAAATAAGACTGAAATATTTCGAGACAACTGGTAATATATGCTACATATTTAAAGGAACTATTTGCAAGCATTCAAATATAGTCCCAAGCCTGAAATTTGGTGATCCAAAACAAGGCATCTGGCTGATATGCAGGTTAGTTGACAACTTTATGAAACGTCAGATAAGGACTGGGAATTAAACTTCAAGTAAATGAAAGGAATATGGCATGGGCTAGTATGTAAGTGATTTGAATGAATTTACCTGGATTTGAACTTTTTTTTTCCTAGTTTCCCAAGTGTCAGGCATCACTTACATAAGTTTAATTGAGCATTTACTTACATAAGTTTAATTGAGCAAATTCTGAATTGGCTAGGTCAATTAAAATAATAAATGGGATATTACGTGTACTGAGAGTAGCAAAACAGTGTTTGATTCTTATTTATATAGAACTTGTACTAAAAATGGAAAACCTCTATACAGTACAAAAAGGAAAAAATCATCTATTTAATATCCCATGTTCTCACTCATTAAAGAGGGAATGGAGGAGAAGGGACGGCAATCTTTTTAAAAGGAGGCTTACTTATTTATGTTTGAAATAAAATAAATATCGAGGTACCTTACAGGGATTAATTTATGATTACCCAAGATCAGGACAACTAATAATCCAAAAGAAAGGCTGCTAGGATGGAAATGACATTGGAACGTTTGGCTTTACCCCTCTATTTGCACAGTTAAGAATGAGAAGGACCTTAGGTATCAACTGCTTTCCTGTGCCCTGAAGTGAAAGGGAGTGGACGTCAGTTTTACTGCCAGATTGGCTAATGTGCTGGCATGCATTAGTAGCAGCTGCATGTGCCACAGAAAACTCTCCTCCCTACAGCTTTTGTATTTCTAATCCGGAGAAACAGGGTGTCATGCATGAAATTACAACATCTGCTGTATCAGTCAGGGAAATAAACAGCAGAAACTCCAGGCCTCAGAGCTTCAGTCTGTTTATAATTCTACAAAGCCCTCAAATTATAAATAGGTACTTCTTTGTATCCATCTTTCAAATGAGGATTGCTTGAAATGTAAAAAATTATTTTACTCAGCTGTCACTGCTTCTATTCCTTTATAAACTATGGAAGATAAGTCATAAAGATCATTGTCTATTTTTTAAAAAGAGGAATTTTTGTTTTGAATGGGGGAAAAATTAAGGAATAATTTTGTAATGACTGCTAGATTATTTACAGTTAAAAACAGAATTTGCAACCATATGCAGTGAATATTTAAAACTTTAGTAAGTACAATGTTAACTCTTCTTTGCAGAGTGCTATCTTAATCATTCTATTAATCACATGATTATTAAAAGTCTTTAACATTGCATATGATTCTTTTAGACAATGTTGAACAGTGATTGCAGTCTTTAACAATTTCACTTATTTATTGACCCCTGCTTTCTCTCTTAGGTAGGTTGAATGCATTCACTACATTGAACCAAAGTCACAAGTTTCAGTTTGAGTCAGTTGTGTTTGTTTTCAATTTATTTATAAATGCTGCCTCCTCCCAGAAGGGATTTGAGGCTGTTGTTACAGTCAGTTGGGCATATCAGTCCTTAGGAGTCCAACAGTTGGTAGAAACCAGTATTTCTGGTTCCTTACAGCTTGTGGAACCTCACAAGTGCTGATTCACACCAAGCAGAGACTTGTGCAGACTGGCTCAGACAACTGCCAATAAAATTGCCATTCTAGCTTGCTTCATCAGCCAAGAGTGGAGCCAGCCAAAGTCTTGAACTCCACAGAGCTATGCCTTTCTTAGTAGAAAATATATCATCACTTCCACCAATACCTCCAACTCAACCAGCAAAAAGAATACCCAACTTCAGAGCAGTTGCTCAGAAACAATATGTCCTAGATACTGAACTGTCAACATACCATAATCACAATTCTGCCAACTCACAGGATACACATCTGTGCTCTGTCATCAGTGTATTTTCTTCCCATACAGACAGCTTTCCAAATCTAGTCTTCCCATTCATATATTTCTACTCTTCATTAGGAGCCAGAGATTTTTCAGGGAATCCCTGCTAAATAGCTGAATGGATGACCAATGCTTTGATAGCCCAGAAGCATGGTGTTCCTTCTGTGCTATGAATGTGTCACTTCTCCTTTATCTTTGGACAATTCTTATGTAAGTGTTTTCAGAGAGAAAAAAATAAATCTGATTCAACCCAGGAACTGGGTTGATGAGCCAAGAGGCAATTTTCTGTTGTGTAAGAATTAAATCAATACACTAGTTGAAATGTGATCCTCTAGTCCTGGCATGTATTTGAATATATACCAATGCACACTGAATATGAAAGAAAAGATATGTTGATTCATTCTGAAATTGTCTCATGGTTTCGAATTAGAAGCTGCTCATGATCTTCTCTTCTTGAGTCTATTGTGAAGTCTTATTGATACAGAATAAACCAGAGCACAGTTCCCCAACCATTTACTGGCACCCAGCAGTGGCTCAATTCAAGGCTGTTCCTAAGAACCCCTCAGTCCTTCTTCTACAACCAGCTTTTCTTTGTGAGGCTCCCTGAGATTCCTCATGAAGAGAAAAGGAGTTGGCAGTAGCATCATACCCCCTAAATTGTTCAGGAATTTCACCGTCGGCATTCCCTTTCCTTTCATCTTCCAGTAGTGACTTCTGACAGACTCTTCTCCAACTCCAGAGTGGCTTCAAGGTTCTGAAGGAAACCTTTGACCTCAAAGGAGTTCAATGTTATGTCCTTTCCTTCTGTCAGAAAGTCCTTCAGCAAAGCAACTCAATATCCCCAGGCCTAGCAAAATACCTGGCACATAGTACTATCAGTACATATTAAATGAATGAAATAATTAATGAATGAATGATTCCCCTACTCTTTAACTTCCCCCTTTTACCTCTGATCCCCTTACCCCTTCCTTCACCCTAAGTACATCTAACTATTAATCCACCAAGTAAGGGCTTTCATAGAAGGGTTGTCAAATTGAAAGAGGAAGGAATCTTTAGGAATAAGATAAAATCAAATTGATTCAAACTAACCCCTTGCAATGTTGGACCATTCCACTTCAGTATGAATTTCAATAAATAGAAATAAATATCTAATTTAATCTAAATGGTGTCTCCAGTTTATTCCTTCACATAAATTGGTGTGCCTGTTTGAAAGGATGTATGTACTCTAGAAAAGCCATGTTTTAATCAAAGGCAGCCATTTCTTCTAATCCCTATTCAGTGCTGGATATTTTGAAACTGTAATTAGATCATGTTCCTGGAGATGTGACTCAATCAAGAGTTGTTAAACCAGATTAGGTGGAGCCATGTCTCCACCCATTTGGGTGGGTCTTGATTAGTTTACTGAAATCCTATAAAAGAGGAAACATTTGGGAGAATGTGAGAGATTCTGAGAGAGCAGAGAATACCACAGCACCAGGAAGCAGAGAGTCCACCAGCCAGCAGCTTTTGGAGGTGAAAAAAGGAAAATGCCTCCAGGGGAGCTGGAAAGGAAGCTAGCAGATGACACCGTGTTCGCCACATGCCCTTCCAGCCAAGAGAGAAACCGTGACTGTGTTCACTGCCATGTGCCTTTCCAGATGAGAGGGAAACTCTGACCCCGTTCGCCATGCGCCTTTATACTTGAGAGAGAAACCCTGAACTTCATTGGCCTTTTTGAACCAAGATATCTTTCCCTGGATGCCTTAGATTGAGTATTTCTATAGACTTATTTTAATTGGAACATTTTCTCAGCCTTAGAACTGTAAACTAGCAATTTATTAAATTCCCCTTTATAAAAGCCACTCCATTTCTGGTATATTGCATTCCAGCAGCTAGCAAACTAGAACAGTTGGTATCAGTGCTGGGTGTTTTACCCTCCCAGAAGCGATTACATAAAATTACTCAATCTCCATCTGCACACAAGCTTTTAACGTGTAGAGGGTGCAAAGGTAGTTCAGTGGTAGAATACTTGCCTGCCATGTGGGAGACCTGGGTTTGATTCCCAGTCATGCACTTCCCAAAAAACAGACAAACAAATGAAAATTCAACAAGTGGTGCTGCAATAATGGGATACTCACATGGAAAAATAATGAATCATGACCCCACCATACAGCAAACAAAAAAAAAATAAAATAAAAAATGAAGGTGTAGAAATATTGTATCACTATATATCTGCAAGTTAATCAGAGAAGAAAAATTGCCTTTAAAAAAAGTAGAGTTCATAATGGTACCAGAAAAAGTCAATAGACAAATCACATATACTCTCTGCCTCTTTAAATAGATCTCTGTCTATCCTCATAGGAAGGATTTGACGTCAAATGGGAGATTTTATGCAAATGGATTTTGAGAGGAGGAAAATAATATAGAAATAAAATTAATGTTGTTACAATCTTCTTGTTTCCATTAATCATCAGTTGGTTAATCCTACTGAAGAAGGCAAAAGGACAGCTTGCCATACAATTTTGTAGCCATAGACCTATTGCTTTGTCTGCAAATCATTCAAATTACCGTCAAAGAAAAAAGTTTTGGGTCTAAAGGGAAGCATACAAGTCAGGAGGATAAAGCAGCACTCCAAGATAGAGAAACAACAATGATTGAAGTGGCTTCACACTCTAAGCCCTTCTTCTCTGATATTTTCCATGATCCACTACAGACATCCTCCAACTCTGGTGCTTAGTTATCTGTACTTTCTAATTGTGACATTGATGAGCGTGAATAATACAGAAAGACAAGACAATCAATTGTCTCAAAGAAGGGTTCATATCAGCATGTGTGAAGAAGACTCAGATAACCTCACCAGTTGGTAATATTTTTTAATGCTTAATCCATTGTGAAATAATTTCCTCCAGCTATTGATTTATTGCCCTGGCATTAAAGGATAAAGTGGTTGTCCTAATAAGAAAACCTGTGGTCTTTGTGTAATTTGTTTTGTGTACTCCAGCAGATTTTTAATAATTAATCTGGCTCTGCTACTACCATTCTACTAAAGCCACCCTCTTGAAAAGCATCAATCATCTTTTAATTACCAAATTCCATTTGCTTCTTCTGTCTTCATCCTCCTTGCAACCTCAACTGTAATCCTCAGTATTGCTAAACTTCTTCCTGGAATCCTCCCATAAATTCCATCACACTGCACTCTCCATGTTCCCCAACTGCTCAGACCAAACTCTCAGTATCTTAAAACCACTACTTCTTGCTCCTGTCTTCTAAAATTGGGTTTTCCTTCAAGATTCCCAATGTTCTTTTTTCTCTCTATGAGGTCTCTCCTACTTATTTCATCCCTTCCACAACGTCTACTATCCCTGCATGTCTGTCCACATCCCTAGTCTTAACTTCTCTCTAGACAGGTTTCCAGCTATCTGCAGGACATCAATCCCATTACGCTGTGTTGCCTTCTCAAACTCACACATTCACAGACAAAAACCTCATCTTGCTCCTGGCTTCCATATTTCCATGAATATGGTCATCTTCCTACCCACCCAGATTCTTGAAGAACCTCTTGCATTTATGTTTCTGGGCTTGTTTCTGCTTCAAACCATCACGACATATTGCTTATAAGCTCACTCATGTCATTTAACATATTGCCCCTTATGATTTAGTCAATTATACACTTATTTCCCTACTAGATATAAACTCCTTGAGAAAGGGCTGTGCGTTACTCAACTTTGTACACCCTGCAGAGTAGAGCACACAGCCTGGCACATAGAAGATATATTTAGTTGAAATGCTAAAAGTGAGCATTCATTGGCGCATTTTATTTATGTCTTCCACTGTCCTTTGTCACCTACAATCAGCATCACCGAGCTAAAATTATACTTAATCTCTCAAGTCTGAAGAAAACTACCAAAAACATTCTAATTAATACCATAACATTGTGGAGTTCTTGGTGTACTGAATTTATTGTTTGTGGCCCACATTTTCAGTCATTGTTTCCACATGAAAAAAAGAATTCTGTATTTGAAGAGACACTGAAATGTGTGGGGAAACACATTCATGTCTCATGTAAAAGCTATTCCTTGGTTTCCTTCCTCAGTAGTGGAATCCGTTCTCCACTTCCCTATAATTTGCTTGTCTTGTTACTTACTCCCACATTTGATTATGAGAGGTCTGTACTGTGTAAAAACTACACTCGAAACATTTCAACTTTAATTCAGTGAAAGCACGTACTTCTGAGGGTGACTCAGCATTGTAATGATGCCCACACTCCTATGTTTGCTGATTGCTTTGCTGACTCCAGGTTTGGTGTTCTTTGAAGTAAGCATGGATCACAATTTTTTAGGTTTGGGTGTTGTTTTGTTTGCTTTGTTTGATATCAGAATGAGCACCATAATGGAAGTTAAAATGGTCAAGCTTTCTGATTTCCTGGTCTGATTCCAATGACGGAGGTATGGCTTTAAGCCCATCAATAAGAAGAGAGCAAATGTTGGGCTTATTATAGCCTAGGTAAATAAAAAGAAGCTTGTACCAACCTGTGCTCTGCCATGAGCAGAGGTTTAAGAAAATCTGAACAAATAATTCCATTGGTCTTTTCTTACTTAGAGGGCTAAAAGCAGATATATAAAAGCCATACCTCTGCCCTAAGACTTTTCCAGATGCATTATTTTATAAAGAGAGAGAGAGAAAAAAAGGCCTGCATTTTCATCTAGCTCAACAGTTAATTTTCTTTGTCCAGCTAATGGGCATTATAAAGCAGATACATATACAACTACACCATTCATGTGTGAAAAGTTTAATTTACTAAGTCAGTCAGGAATGCTACAACTATAGAATTAAAGATGCATTTACAATTTACAATTTGTTTACCAATAAACGGTTCGCATTTATTGGTAAACACTTTCTCAAGCAAATGATTGGCCATTAGCTAATTGTCAAACATTAGTTGAAATAGAACTCTCTCAGAAACAGTGCTGCCAGATTATTTTTAATGAACAAAATTCTGATGGTACACTTATTTGTTTACTCTTTTCCACTTCCTACAATCTGAGTTCCACTTCCTTCTGCTTATCTTATTTTCAACTCCTCCTTCTTCATACTTCCACATTCCAGCCAATTGAACAACTCAATCTTGGCCATGCCATCTCTTCTACGTATTTGATGTGCCATTCCCTGACCTCATCTCAAATCTCGGTTCAAATGTCACCTCCTCCATGGAACACTCCTTGAGTGTCCTTCTTCTGACCCATTGTTTCACTTTATGTATACCTCTCAAATAATTTTCATTACTTTCTACTTTCCATTTTTTGTTATTTCTGCCTATTTCCCTTGTTAATATGTAAACTCTCTCAGAGAAAAAATCCAAAAAGAATTTTTTTCTCACTTACTTAGGTCATATGCCCCAGTTTTTGCAGTAATATACCTTGGAATAAAAGTACAAATGCTTCAAAAGGTGGACATAAGAAGGGAAAGCTCTTGGTGGCTTGATTGTACTTTGCCGGTCCTCCCCTAGGGTTACAGTCATGTACAAAATTAGCATGAACCTCATGAGTAACAGCTCTTTCTCTCTCTATCTTTAATCTGTTGCCCTTCCCCAAAGTAAACCACTCCATGTTTGCTCTCTGCCAAGCGTCTCTCTATTGTCAGTGGTTGTTTTTATTGTACAGTGACTCCACTGCAAAATTTCCCTAAGCTGTGTCAGTGCATGAGGTACAAGTTTTGTAAGTTGCCAGGAAAAGGAACAAACAATTACCAGTAAATAGCAACTCTATTCTTCCTATTCTAAAGCAATTATAAAATCACGTAACAGCCAATATACTGTCACTGATGTCTCTTATTTTATCATCGTCACTGATGTCGGTGCCAAGTACATCATTGCCTACTATTCATTAGTTGCCATAAAAACCTTGGTATCACATTTGAGTGCTAACATGCCTGTTTTGGTTTCCTAATGCTGCTGGAATGCAATATACCAGAAATGGATTGGCTTTTACAAAGAGGATCTGTGTGGTTACAAATTTACAGTTCTAAGGTGGTGAAAATTAAGGCACCCAGAGAAAGATACCTTGACTTTGAAGTAAGGTCGATAGCATCTGGAGCACCTCTGTCACCTGAGAAGGCATGTGGCTGGCACTTGGCTCCCACTTTGTTGCTTTTAGTTTCTGATTCCAGTGGCTCTCTCTCTAAGCATCTCTGGGTCCTCACTTTAGCTTCTCCAGAACAAACTCTGGATTCCATCTCTTAGTTTAGCATCTCCAAATGTCTGTGTCAGCTGTGAGCTCTCTCTGTGTTTTCTGCTTTTTATTCTCTTCATACATGGCCCCACTTAAAGGATTAAGACCCACCTTGAATTGGGTGGGTCACATCTCTATGGAAACAATCTAATCAAAAGGTCCTACTGAGGCCTCTTTCTGGACCAACTTGGTAAGTGAGCTCACTGCCCTCCCCCTATGTAAGATAATGACTCCCAGGGGTATAAGTCTCCCTGGTAATGTGAGACAGGACTTCTGGGAGGGACCAGGGCCCAGCATCATGGGATTGAGCCATAAGGGGTAGGAGAGAAAAGAGACAAAATCAAGTTTCAGTGCCTGAGAGATTTCAGAGTTGAGAGGTTATCCTGAAGGTTATTCTTATGCATTATATAGATGTCCCTTTTAAGTTTGCAGTGTGTTGAAGGGGCTGGAGGGAAGTGCCAAGAGCTGTTGAGCTGTGTTACAGTGGCCTTGATTCTTGGGGACGATTGTGTAGCTACATAGCTTTTGCAGTGTAACCATGTGGTTGTGGAGGCCTTGTGTCTGATGCTCCTTTTGTCCATGGTGTGGACAGGTGAGTAGAAAAGTGGGGATACAGAATGGATAAATAATGGGCAGGGGTAGAATTGGGTGGATTGAGATGCTGGTCGTCAGTGGGAGGGAGGGGTGCAGGGTATGGGATGTCATTTTTTCTTTTTGTATTTTTTACTGGAGTAATACAAATGTTCTGGGGATGGTTGTGGTGGTGAGTGCGCTACTGTATGGTGGTGTTGTGGCCATTGGTTGTGTGCTGTGGATGGACTTTGTGTGTGTGGAGATTTCTCAATGGAAATATTAAAAAAAAAAAAAAAAGGTCCCACTGAACAATAGGTCTGCCCCCACAAAATTAGATTAAAAGAACACGGTTTTTCTGGGATACATAACAACTTTAAACCAACATAGTACCTTAATTGTCAAGAGCAGAGTCCCTGAGTTCTTGAAATTTCTTTCTCAATCAGACCACATTAGCATGGGCTACACTAATAAGTTACTAGACTGAATTTCCACAATAAATTAGAAATTACACATTGAAAGTAGTTGCTTTGGAAAATAATGTAATTCCAATGATGTTGCCATTGCTTAAAGTCATTTAAAACTCCTTTTTTTCATTTGTTTTTGTTTTATTTTACTTTTATAACCATTTTTTATTGTGAACTATAGCATATATGCAAAAGAGTAATAAATTTCAAAGTTCATTTTAACAAGTAGTTATAGAATAGATTTCAAACTTTGGTATGGGTTACAGTTCCACAATTTCAGGTATTTCCTTCTAGCTGCTCTAAGACACTGGAGACTAAAAAGAAAGATCAATAGAATGATTCAGCAGTCATATTCATTTGTTAAATCTTATCTTTTCTATTGCAACTCTTCCTTCTTCTTTGATCCTTCTCCCAAATTTTAGGGATATTTGGGCAATGGTCTAACTTCTCCTTGTTGAAAAAGATAGTGGACATGTAGGACTATGGAACTGGTTGATGTTCTTGAGAGACTGGTAACTCTGGGTCTCAGGACTTATCTGTCTTAGGAATCACATGGAGGTTTTAGGTTTCTGAAAAATAAATTTAGTGAGTGAAACTTTATTATGGAGTCTCAGATAGAGCCCTGGGTATTCTTCAGTGTTTACAGGAATATTGTTGGTTGGGGCTTGGCATATTATGACCATTAGCAATTAACTGAAGCTTGCACAAGAAAAACCTCCAGAATAACCTCTTGACTCTATTTGAACTCTCTTAGCCACTGATAACTTATTTTATTACATTTCTTTTTCCACTTTTGGTCAGGTAGGCATTGTCAATCCCATGGTATCAGGGCCAAGCTCATCCCTGGGAGTCATGTCCCATGTTGCCAGGGAGGCTTACACCCCTGGACATCATGTCCCACATAGGGGTGATGGTAATGATTCTTCTTTCAGGGTTGGGCTTAGAGAGAGAGCCCGCACCTGAGCAACAAAAGAGGTTCTCTAGAAGTAACTCTTTGGCATAATTATAGGTAGGCTTAGCTTCTCCATTACAGGAATAAGGTTTGTAAGAGCAATCCTCCAGATCAAGGGCTTGGCCTATTAACCTGGGAGTCCCTAATGTTTGAAACAGCATCATGGATTTCCCTGGTAGAAAATTTAATAGTTACATGTTTTTTCTATTAGTCCATCAAGGGACTTTGCCAATACTTTTAAATTATCTGTCCAACATACTCTGGAATGTACCCAGGTATTACATTAAGTTATACAGAATTGGAAGTTCTTGTTCCCAATTCTAGGCTCCATGTATTTAGGTTGTTTAACTGAACTGGCCAGGCTAAGTTAGATTGTGTACTACAGAAAAATTAGGTTTTGGGCAATATAAACCTCTCTTCCTTTGGTCTCATTGGGTAGGTGAAGTTTTAAAATACAGACAATGTCTTCCTTCAGCCTGTATTCTGATTTACTTTAGTCCCAACTAGTTCAGCTTCATTCTTATCTCTAATTGATGCCTGAGCTCTTTTTCTTCAACAGTTGCTCTATGCAGGAATTCTGAATTTCAGGGCTGCAGAACTCCAACTCTGAGTCTTAGATGTCAGACAGGTACCCAAAGTTCCAGGAAGATACCAGATTATACACATACAGCACAGCATCTCAGAATTTAGAAATAATACTTAAAGCTCAGGAATAAATGTGACTGCTGTAAGAGCTTACAATCTAGGCCCCAATTTTCTCATAAGTGTTTTCTAAAAGAGACCATACAATAGTTTTCCTTTTGTTTCTGACTTACTTTGCTCAACATAATATCCTTATGGTTCATTCACCTCATTGCATGCCTCATGACTTCATTTCTTTCTGTAGCTGCACACTATTCCATCATACATATATGCCACAATTCACCCTTCTGCTTCTCAATGTGCCCTTTGGCCAACTCCATCCATTGTGTATCATGAATAATGTCACCATAAATATCAGTGTGCAAGCGTCTATTTGAGTCTCTGCTTTCACTTCTTTTGAGTAAATTCTCAGGAGCAGTATTACCTAATCATGTTTAGCCTCCTGTGAATCCACTACATTACCCTCCAGAGGCGCTACCCCATTCTGTTACTCTACCAATATTGAATAGATATATCTCTCTGTTTTAGTTTGATAAAGCTGCTGGAATGCAATATACCAGGTCATAAAAATGTCCAAATTAAGGCATTAGAGAAAGATACCTTGATTTAAGAAAGGCCGATGGCATCTGGAACACCTCTGCCAGCTGAAAAGGCACATGACTGACATCTGGTTTCAAACAGCTTTCCCAGGAGTGTTTTTTTTTCTTGCATCTACAATGTCTCCGTCTGTGTCAACTCTGAGCTTTTTCCTTTCTCCGAGTGTCTCCTTTGGCACTCTAAGCATTTCCAAATGTCTGTGTCTATGTCACTTCTAAGGTTTCTCCAAAATGTTTCCTCTTTTAAAGGTACTCCAGTAAAAAAAAAAAAAGACCCACCATAATTGGCTGTGGTCACATCTCCATCTAATCAAAAGGTCACACCCACAATTGGGTGTGTCACATCGTCATAGAAACAAACTAATCAAATTTTCCATTCAAAACAATAGTTCTGCCCCCACAAGATTGGATTAAGCAAAGAACATGGCTTTTCGAGAGTATATGATTGTTTCAAACTAGCACACTCTGTCCATGTCTTCTCTAGCACTTGAATATTTCTGTTTATTTATTTATTTTGAATCTGCAAATTTTCTTGAGATATATTCAGATAACATAATTTTAACTGAAACAATGTTTCACAGTATCCTCACTTAGTTGTACAATCATTCTCACTTTCAATTTTAGACAATTTTCATTGTTCCTAAGAGAAAAATAACAGGTAGACATACCCACACCCAAGAGAAAATCCAAAAGTCCCTTCAACTTTAGTTTATAAAATCAACTTATGTGCCATATTTACTAATCTTTCATCAAATGTTATCATACTTATAAGAATTTGTTTTAACCTCAAGTGGCACCACCCAGTTGCATTATCCAGATCTAGCTCCAAATAACCATTTGTGATTTTTGAAAATCACAACTTCAAAAGATGAAAATTTTCCATAGCTAAGGACATCCCAAAGACTGTTCCAGAGACCCTGAAGGAAATTCTAAAAATATTTTGAACAATGGCAGCATTATTAAAATAAATATGTAATTTTACTAGGAAGGGAAAAAGTTTTCAAATGTTTGTGCTTAGACATGTTTAGTTTTTAGTCACACTTAAGCAGGTTTCAAAAAAAGAACTATTAAAAGCAAATAAATTAATTTAAGAATTTTTCTTGCATGCATGCATATCACCATTTAAAGAAAATATTCTACAAATATTATATCATACTAATGAAGATTTAATTATGTGGGAGCCAAAACATTAGCTCTAAGCATCAAACTGGACTCTGCAAACCCTCCAAATACACATCACACTAAGTAATTGTTGGAGAATAGTCTACAAGTTTTCATTTTTTTTTATAAACCAGTTTAATTTGATTTTGATACCATAGGATCTCCCTCCAATTTTCTAACTCATGCCCAAAGTTTAATGAATTGGGCCTCTAACATGGACGTTTTGCATCTCTGTGAACCCTTTCAAACTGGTCTATAAGCACTAGAGACACAGCTCCACTTGCATTACGGCAACACAATTTTTTGTACTCCATGGGGACTGGAGACAGCAGAGCTAAGCCAAACCATTTGGCACCATAGCATAGTGTCACAACAGAAAAAAACGATCAAGGAACAAAGATGGAAAAGTAGACTCAGTTTCCTTTGTTATGTAAATGTACATTTTGTGGTATTCTATGTGTTACAAATTTTAACTTTTCAATTATTTAGTTGACCTAATGGTGTAAAGAACCCAGCTAGGGTGATGAAAACAGCCTAAGCTATAAATATGCCAAACAAAAGTCCTGTAGATAATACATTGCAATTGGAAATGTGCAGAAATATTATAATAAATACTATCTTTCAACAAATAATGCCTTATAAAAACACCTTAAATGTTCAACAAAATCCTAGCAAACCAAATCTAACAGCACTTAAAAGGACTGTGAACCATGGTCAAGCAGAATTTATCCTAGAATGCATGAACTGTTTAACATAAGAAAATCAGCCACAGTAATAAATCCATTATTAAAATGTAGGACAAAAACCACATGATCATTTCAATTGATGCAGAAAAGACATTTGACAAAATCCAGCACAGTTTTTTGTTTGTTTTTTTTTTTTAACTAACAGATTTTCTCAGCTCTTCTTCTGGTTACAATTTTTTTCTTGTCATCCACTTTTTTTTAATTGTATATTATAACATGTATACAAAGCAAAGAAAGAAAAAAGCAGTAGTTTGGGGCACTGGCCATTCTAACTTTTTCATGCTGGAAGGGGCTGTCAATAATATGGGATAAGGGAGGTAGAACAAGCTGATATTCTGGAGAGGCTGGGCCCTCTAGGTTTCAGGACTTACCTGGTCCAGGGACTCATCTGGAAAGTTACCCTAGTGTATGAAACCTTTGTAGAATCTCATATATTGCCCTAGGTTTTCTTAAGGATTGACTGGAATGGTTTTGGTTGGGGTTTGGCAAGTTATGATAGGTAGCAATGTCTAACTGAAGCTTGAGTAAGAGCAACTTCCAGAGCAGCCTCCCAACTCTATTTGAACTCTCTCAGCCACTGATACTTTATTAGATACACTTCTTTTCCCCCTTTTGGTCAGGATGAAATTGTTGACCCCATGGTGCCAGGGCTGGGTTCATCCCTGGGAATCATCTCCCATGTCACCAGAGAAACCTTCTCCCCTGGATGCCATCTCACAAGTAGCGGTGAGGGCAATGATTTCACTTGCAGAGTTGAGCTCAGAGGGAGTGAGGCCACATTTGAGCAACAAAAGAGGTCCTCCAGAAGCAACTTGTAGGTAGGCTAAACTTCTCTGCTACCTACATAAGCTTCACAAGAGTAAGTCTCAAGATCAAGGGCTTGACCTATCGATTTGGGTGTCCCCAATGTTTGACACAGTATCAGAGGATTCACTGATGGTAAAGTTTAATAGTTCCATATTTCTTCTCCAATCCTTCAAGGGACTTTGTCAATACCTTTTGATTATCTGCTTACTATATACTAGGATGTATCCAGGCATTACATTAAACTACACAGAATTAAAGGCCCTCATTTTTATTCTGGGTTCCCTGTGTTTCAATTGTTTAAATGAGCTATCCAGACAAGTTGAGTTAGATTATGTGCTATAGAAAATTTACAGGTTTTGGACAAAATAAACCTTTCTTCCTTTGGTCTCAAGGAGTAAGTGTGGTTCTAAAATGTAGACACTGTCTTCCTCACCCCTGTGTTCTGAGTTACCTTAATCCCAACCTGATCAACTTCATGCTTATCTCTAAATACCAGGTTATACATACATAAAACAGCCTGTCAAAATCCAGAAATAATAATTTCCACTCCAGACTAAATGTGTATGCTATAAGAGCTTACAATCTAGGCCCCTGTTTTCTTATAAGCATTTTCTAAAAGAGACCATACAATAATGGTTCTTTTGTTTCTGGCTTATTTTGCCTCACCAAATATCCCACAGGTTCATTCACATCTTTGCATGCCTCACGACTTTGTCCCTTTTTGTAGCAGCACAATTTTCGATCATATGTATATACCATTGTTCACCATTCTACTTCTCAGTCAGAGTATACTTCAGCCACCTCCATTCATTGTGTGTCATGTATAATGCCCAAAGTCCACAGTTTATCAACACTCTTAATTTTAGATAATTTCATTGTTCCCAAGAGAAAGATAACCAATAAACTCACCTTCACCAAATAGGAAATCTAAATCTCCCCTTAGCTCTTAATCACCCACCCTCCATTACTTACCCCTACTATTGCTGTGGTACTGCTGGTGTTTTCCTCTTAAATATAGCCCATAGCATGCAATAACAATTTTCCCCTGTACCCTAGACTTAAACACTTTTTGTACATGAATTGTACCTTTGAAGTAGTTCCTACAAGAACTTATTTATATTTTCTAGTGTTAATCAGTGGGATACATAGGTTTATACACCCCTCTCAATCTTATTCACCTTCAATATTTAAAAAATTATTTTTATTGATAAATCTTAATAAAATATTTCACTTGCTGAAAGTGCTGAGTTCACTTGTTGTCTTGGCTTAGAGAGAGAGGCCACATCTGAGCAACAAAAGAGGTTCTCTATGGGTGACCCTTGTGCCTAATTTTTTTTTTGCATGGGCAGGCACTGGAAAGTGAAACTGGGTCTCCGGCATGAAAGGCTAGAACTCTGCCTGCTGAGCCACTGTGGCCCATCCAGGCCTTATTTTAAGTAGGCTTAGCTTCTCCTTTGCAGAAATAAGTTTCATAGGGGTGAATCCCAAGATCAAAGACTCAGCCTATTAATTTGGTTGTCCCCACTGCTAGCGAGAATATCAGAAATTCTCCAAGTGGGGAAATTAAATATTTCCTCCTTTCTCCCCAGTGCCCCAAGGGGACCATGCAAATACTTCTTTATTCGCTGCTGAAATAACTCTGGGGTATATCAGGGTATCATATTAACCTGGACAAACCAACAAAGTTAAACACCCTATTCAAGATTCCATGTACTTAACAGTATTCAACTAAACTGACCATACAAGTGAAATTTCAAAATGCACTACCCAAAATATAAATTTTGTACCAAATAAACATCTTTTCCTTTGGTCTCACACAGAAGTTGAAGATTCAAAATACGGATGATATGATCCTTTACCCTGTATTTAGATTTATCTTAGTTCTGCCCAGATTGGCTTCATTCATACCTCTACTCAAAGTTAGATCCCTTTTTCAACTTTTTAAATAGTTCCTGTAAGGGGAAATGCTGACTTTTGTAACTTCAGAGCTCTAATTCTGACTCTCAGGTGTCACATAAATACCTGAAGTTTCTGGGAATGACCAGGTTATAAACAAACAACTCAGTATCTAAGGATTCAGAAATAACAGTTACAATTCCTGAATATATGTGACTTCAGCATAATTTCTTGATAAAAGTACTCACAAAAGCAAAAATATAAGAAAATTTCCATGATAATGGGTGTATATGAAAAACCCACAGCTAGCATCATACTCAGTGATGAAAGACTGACTATTTCGCCCCTAAAATCAGGAAAAGACAAGGGTGCCCATCACCACTGCTATTCAACATTATAGTGGAACTTCTAGCCACAAGCAATTGGGCAAGAAAAAGAAATAAAAGACTTCCCAGTTTGAAAGGAAAAAGCATACCTATTCCTATTTGCATATAACATGACCTTATATAGAAAAAATCCTGAAAAGTCTACAACAAAGTTCCAAGAGCTAATAAATAAATTCAGCAAAAGAGTAGAGTAGATCAACACAAAAAATTCAGTGGTGTTTCTGTACACTAGTACTGAACAATCTAAAAGGGAAATCAAGAAAACAATTCCATTTACAATAGTAACTAAAATAATTGAGTATCTAAGAATAAACTTAACCGAGGATATAAAGAACTTGTACATGGAAAACTACAAAACATTGTTAAGAATTAAAGCAAGTCTAAATAGACAGAAGAATATTCTGTGTTTATGGATTGGAAGACTAAATATTGTTAAGATGTCAATTCTACCCAAAGCAATTTATAGATTCAACTCATTCCCAAACAAAATTCCAACAGCCTTCTTTGCAGAAATGGAAAAACCCATTACCACATTCAAACAGAAAGATAGGGGATCCCAAATAGCCAAAAACACTTTTTTTTAAAAAAAGCACAGGGTGGGCCATGGTGGCTCAACAGGCAGAGTTCTTGCGTGCCATGCCAGAATCCTGGGTTCGAATCCCAGTGCATGCTCAAGCAAAAAAAAAAAAAAAAGCACAAAATTGGAAGACTAACATGTCTCAATTTTAAAACTTACTACAAAGCTACAGTGGTCAATACAACATGATACTGGCACAAGGACAGATACAGATAATCGCACAGAATAGAGAATTCAGAAATAAATCCTCACATCTATGACCAATTGATTTTTTACAAGTATGGCAAATCCACTCAATGGGGAAATAATAGTCTCTTCAAGAAATAGTGCTGGGAAAACTAGATTTCCACATGCAAAACTATGAAAATGATCTACCTCACACCATATTAGAAAATTAACTCAAAATGTATCAAAGACCTAAATATAAGAAATGAGGCTATAAAATTCCTAGAAGAAAACATAGGGGAACATATTCAGCACATGTATTAAGCAGTGGTTCCTTAAATTTTACATCAAACACAAACAACAAAAGAACAAATAAGTAAATTGGACTTGATCAAAATAAAAAATTTTTGCATATCAAAGTGCGTAATTAAAAAGAAGATAACTTACAGAATGGGAGAAAATATTTGGAAACCATATATCTGAAAAGAGTTTAGTATCTAGAATATATACAGAAATCCTACAACTCAACTACAAAAAGAAAACCCAGTTTAAAAATGGCCAAAAGGCTGGACTAGACCTTTTTCCAAAGAAGATATTCAAAAGGCCAATAAGCACATGAAAAGATGCTCAACATCATTAGCCACTGGGGAATGCAAATCAAAACCAAAATGAGATACCACTTCACATCCAATAGCATGGCTATTATTTTAAAAATAATAACATAAAATAACAGGTGTTGGTGAGGATGTGGGGAAATAAGAACCCTCATTCATTGTTGGTGGGAATGTGAAATGTTGCAGCCACTGTGGGAAACACTTTGGCAGTTTCCTCACAAAGTTAAATATAGCTTTACTATGATACTGCAATCACACTTCTAGATATATACCCCAAATAATCAAAGTCAAGAATTCAGACAGACAACTGTACACCAATGTTCATGAGAGCATTATTCATAATAATGGTGGATTATAAAACTTCCAAATGGTGGAAGAAACCTGATGTTTCTGTCCATCAACAGATGAATGGATAAACAAAATGTGGTATATAAATACAACGGAATACTATTCAGTCATAAGAAGGAATGATGTTCTGATACGTGCTATAATGCGGATGAACTTAATGACATCATGTTGAGTGACATAAGCCAGACTCATAAGAACAAACATTGTAGATCTCATTTATATGAGATATTAGACTATGCAAATTCATAGAGTCAGGAATTAGAATATAGGTTTGAAGTGGGGAAAAGGGAGTTAATGCGTAATTGGTTCAGAGTTTCTGTTTGAGGTAATGGAAAAGTTTGGTAATGGATGGTGTGATGGTAGCGCAGCATTGTGAATGTAGTTAATGCCAATGAATTGTATACTTGAAATGGGAAATTTTATGTTTTATGTTGTATGTATGTCACCATAGTAAAAATTTAGAAAGAAAAAAAATTGAACTGTACAACACAGAGTGAACCCTAATGTAAAGTATGGACTTCAGTTAATAATATAATTATATAATATTGGTTCATTAATTGTAACAAATGTACCCACTAATGCAAAATGTTCATAGTAGAGAAAACTGTGTATGAGTGGGGAGCATATGGGCACACTGTATGCTCTGAATTTTTCTGTAAACTATAACTGCTCTAAAAAATAAAAGAAAAAAGAATACACCATCAATGTCATAGAAGTAATAATTATTTAATGGAGTGTTCTAAACATTAATAGTAGCAACGATAATAGCTCCATTTACTGAACACCCATTAAGTAGGTGTAGTACATACTTTAAGTCAACTATTAGCTGTCCTCACTTGACAAATGGAGTAAATGAGCTTCAAAGGCACACAGCTACTAAACAGCCCAGGCAGGGTTGAAACCAACCTTAACTTATTGATCCCAAAGATGTACTCTTCTCTCTAAGCGATGGTGCTAGACCCAAAATGAAAGTCTCCTCTGGAGCCTGATTTCTGTAAATCTGTCTCTGTTCTCAAGAATACTTTGGGTGCTAATAAAGATTAAAAAAATCAATTAAACAATATAGGAAAAAATACTGCAACAATGTATCACTGCAGATACTCTATTCATGGTTTAAATTATTCCATCTGCCAACCCACAACCCATCTATGCATTATTATTTCTCTGTTTTTACTGAGCCCACAGGAATATAGTCATTTGCCAACGTGAGAAGGTGGTTGCAGCTGGTACAAAATAATGTTAATTCCATATATATTATAGTCCCTTCTTGGAGCTTATATTCTGTAAGAGATTGTGTCTGTTTTCTCAAAAACAGCACCAGCACAGTACCTGTCACATGGATTTTGCCCAATAAATATTTGTAGTTGAAAGAATGTTGAAAATGAAGATGTTTTGAGAGGAGTATGTGTTGGAAGAATTAGGGAAGAAGCTACCTGAAATAGTCAAAGAGTAGTAATAGAAACTGCTCCTCCATAAAATAACCTCCCGGGGATATCTTACCACTTGGAGATGCATTTGTTTAATATATTTCTCTTTGAAGAGGAAAGCCTATCAGCCATTCATACCTTAGGTCATTGCTTTTATTAAGAAAACCTCTTTATGAGTAGTGAGGTTGGGAAGTTGAAGAGAAAAAAAGTTAACGGAAGTGGAGGAAAATTCCAAAGTGTAACTAGGAAAAAACAGAGAAAGATTCTGTTTGTTACAACCACCTACATCCCCTTACTCCACCAGCTTCTTTCTCACTCCAACCCGAACTTTTTAATGAGTCTTCTTCTTAGGCAAGAAAATCTTTATTAAATAACACTGCAAAATGCAATAGCGTCAGCAATGCTAGAATAAGAATATGCTTCAGTTTATACATGACTTCATGTTCTAACTTCTGCTACTTTATGCCTAACTGCAAATGTGTATTTTTAGCCTACATTTTCTAATATATCACCATTCATTATTTGGTCTTTTTAACTTTACTTTAATTGAATAATGACATCTATGTCTTAAGGTGTGATTCTCACAGATTATTTTTCCAAGTACATGGGATATGATAAGCACACAATATAGAACAAAACAATCCAGATTCTTTTATATAGGAATTGGTTTGCTCCAAAGCTTCAGTGATGTCATGGAGAAAGTGACGCTCTCAGATTCCTAGGTCTTTAGCTTTGCTATATGTTATGTGTTTGACCTTGAGGAAATCACACCTCTTTGAACTTCATGTTCTTCATCTGTAAAATTTTACAATAATACATACCTCGCAGAGGTGTTGGGAAAATTAAATGTGATAACATGTAGGAAAGTGCTTTGTAAACTATAGAGCTCTGTACAAGCATAAGGTACTATTACTGTTTGAAGAAGTAATTATATCTCAGTTCCACTACTTGGAGTCTGTGTGACATTAAACAACTATATAATCCAAATTTCAGTTTCTTCATTTGTAAAGTAGATATAATAAATAGTTGACTTCACAGGTGTGTTTTGAGGATAAAATAAGAAAACGTTCCTGGAACATAGTAAGTATCAGTAAATGTTAGCTTCCTTTGTCTTTCTCCCTGCAGTTTTAAATGCTTTTGTTTTCCTAGGATCAGGATAACTTCCTTATTCTCTGTTGCCTAGTAATAGCTAAGATACATCTAGATGATAAAACAAAACAACAAAAGTAGCAGGTCAATGATAAGACATACATCACGGTATCTTTTCCCATCCAGGAATAATCTCTCACTGTGCTGGAACTATCAATGGCAACTTGCATCAAATGCCAAATAAAAAGTCAAGGAAACAGTGTGAAGCAAACGTGGCAAGGTAAAGGAACTGAGAAAGCTATTATAAAAATATTAGAGTTAAATCTGAAATATCCTTATTTGCCCTCAAAAAAAACTTAATTGCAATCAGATTCTTGAAGTTGTGCAAGACAAATGGTTTGGGCTCTCTAAAACCCTGTGGCATCCTGAGCTCACAGTGTACAAGCTAATGTGCAATTTATTTGGGATTGTTTCTTACCACCACCAAATAAAAAAAAAAGCACATATTATTACATAGACTGTCACTAAGCTCTATTGTGTGCTCTTTCCTAATTAAGGATGCAGACAGGCTGTGCAGTAATGATGAGCAGTGTCCACTGCACGCCTTGATGAGGGGCAAGGTGAGGGTGAGACTTAGCTTCAGCCCACAGGAGAAAGGCAATAATTGGCATCGCTTACTGCCCCACGGACACCGTCCTTCTAGAATGATGGAATAAGCATTTAAGAATGGAGAATTATCATACATAAAACTTAGTTTTGCTCATCCTGAGGAACAACCCCACGAGGTACTGTTTTTTATTATTTTCAGAATATAAATTAATGACAGTGTAATTACTATCCTTTCATTTCATTTGGAGCATCACAATACTAATAATTATAATACTTCATTTTTTACTTTATGGTATGGACCTCTTTTCATTTCTTGTGTTTTAGATGTATCTTTGTGCCTTAAGATTTATCAGTCTTCTGGTCTATATTTATACTTGCCTGCTTGAAACGAGCTATTTAAAGGGTAATGTGATAATAATTGTCCTTGAAGTAAAGAGAAACAGTTAGTGAGTAAAAAAGCAAGTTCAACAGCCAGGCGTTGGCTCTTGGCCCACTCCCACCATATTGTGCCTTGATCTCTCAGTAACTCACTTCTTTCCGCTAAAATGGAACACAACAATTATCACCAGTTAAGAAATCCCAAGCACAATGATACATGCAACTGTACCAGGTATCCTGTAGATTTTATAGCAAAGGAAAGGTTCGCCTACAGAGAATGTGCCTAGTAAGAAAGTAATACAAAAAGGGGTCTTTGCTCTAAAGTAGGCGTGCATTCTACCCAGTTAATCTCATAAAGCAGACTTTCTTAGAAAGTGTGGGTCCTTTATCTGTGCTCTCTGGCATCCAACTAATCAAATCAAAAGGTAAAATTAAAATGTTCATTAAGTGGGGACTCAGTCAATAATTTACAGCATACACAAACAATTAAATAGTAAGTAACCATAGACAAGACAGCAGACAAGGACGAATAGTATGATCTTGTTTTAAGAGAGAGAGAAAAGGAGGGAGGGAGGAAATAAGGAAGGAAGAGAGGGAAGCAGGGAGGGAGAAAGGGAGGGGAGGAGGGAGGGAGGGGAAAGGGGAAGGAAGGGAAGGGAAGGGGAGGGAAAAAGGAAAAAAGAAAATATGTGAATACATATGCATAGAAAACTTCTGGAAGGATGTACAAATCCTCATAGATTCTCTTTATTTGTATTTGTCTTATTCTTTAATTAATTTTTTAGTATTGAATATGTGGTAGCACCTTGGCTCTAAGGTCTTGCTCTGCAAATAGGTTTATTCTATTGCCTCTTTGATCTGGTCCGGCAACTTGTTTCCAACAGGAATTCAGGACGAGCTTCCTTCCCTTCTCCTACAGAGTACATCAGTGAAACAAGAAGGAAAGCAAGGACTACAGGCCTTGCCTCTTTCTAACCATGAGATGAAGTATGAGAACAGCTGTTTAACTCACAGTTGTTTGATGTAATGATTTCCAAAATACAAATGGGTTTTGGAAGAAGTTGGGTATTTCAATAAAAGGGGAGGAGGAGTGGATAAACTGATTCTGCCATTCAAAAAAGGGATCTGTGGTCACCAGGGTGAGTCCCTAATGGTGGTGTCACGGCCACAGGGGGAAAGGCAGTCCACAGATGGTGCTCTCCCCCATCATGCAATTTTTATAAAGACAAAGGTGAGTTGGTACCATTGAAAATTTGAAACACTTCATTTTTATTTCTCTTGGACATTCTCTTTGTCCTTCCCAATGACTGACATGCAAATTCCCTGCAAATAGAAATACAGCATATTGAGTTGGATCCTCCCACAATTTGGAGTTTCATAGTCCTGCTCTGTGGAATAGCAAATTAGGAGCCCATTGAAAGAAAAACAATTTTTTTTTTTCCTGCAGTAAATGACAGTCAACGGAGTCCCAAGACCAAAGTTGTTTATATTCAATATAAGCCTTGGAAATACTGAAATGAGTATCCTGTCAGCACAAACAGTGTCATTGCAGCATCCGTTCCTCAGTCCATCCAGCCTATGAAATACTAGAAAAGGAGTCCAAGTGAATCAGAATCAGTCTGGGGTAAACTCATTACATTCCCTTTAAATGGAATTTTTGACCCATTCTGAAAAGAAATGAGGTAGTAAATCAGGGACTTAAGGCACAACGGAGAAGAAATTGTGGCATTTTGGCTATTTCATGCTCAAAGCCCTAAGAACAGAGTTGCTTAAGGGAGTGAGTTCACAGATATGCTTCACGACAACAACAAGAACTGAATATAAACACGTCTAAGTAGGGCTTAGAGTGGGGTAAATCTGACCACTGGGACTTTGCTACCTGATCAGGAACCACCATTCGCCTAAAACACCAACAGAACATATAAGCACTGGGCTAAATTAGAAGTTACTCTGGAGCTTAATCTCTCTCTCTTTTCAGGGATGGGAATGGCAAGGACAACATTCTCTCTCAGTTCTACCTTATTCTGCCTTCCCTTCCCTGGTAGAGGGTAGAAATTTGGAGCTGGAGGGAGCAATGCTTCCATTCCATCATTGTGTAAAGAGAAGATGGGTAGGGGGAGTGATTTGCTCAAAGTCACACAGCTAATTACTAGCAGAATGGTAATTAGAGTTGTGGTCTCCTTAGTTCCCAGGCCAGTTGGTCTTTATACTGTACAGGCAGCCTCCTGCTCGTAGGTCTTCTAATATTTCCCAAAATGAATGAATTGTTTACCCACAAGGTATTACTAGAAGACAAATGTCCAATGTTTTCATCCAGAAGCTTTTTTTTTTGCTCCTGGAATAAAATATTTTACTTCAAAGAAGTACATCTCAAGTGATGGGAACTATAAGCAGCACTGCTGCCTATTACCAGCACTTGCTTTTATTTATAATGCATGCACGAAGGTTACACAGCCAGTGGTGATGTTAACAAACTTGAATTTAATTGAGTTTGAGGGTTTGATGGCATGAGTTTCCATTAGCAGTTCCAAACTTCAAGGTTGTACAAATTATGTATGATTTTATAACTAGTGGGGGTCCCATCTAGTGCTAACACTATTTTTCTGAGTCAGTTTCATTATTTGGAAAGTAAATAAAACTATTTTTGTTCCCAAAGCCGTATTCTAAATTCAAACGTTTAGAAAAATGTTTCAATAAACAACTGCAGAACACAGACAAGCATTGACTATTTACATTTTCAAGCAGAACAGAAAAAGCTGGGTTTTGTTTGTTTTGTTTTGTTTTTTCAAATTAAGGGTAAGAGTGATTTTACCTGCAAATGCAGAAAAATGGCTAAATATTAACATTGTTCTTTACTACAATTAGAATCACATATACAAGAAATAGTTGACTCTAAGTAAGTCAGACAAAAGTATACTTAAAGCAATTCTCTTTCCATGTGTATAATAAAGAATGATGCCTCAGTGTGAGGTATTATAAATATGCAATCTCTATCATTCTGCATTAGCAAAAATTACCCAAGATTCTTCAACTGTAAAAAGATCTCTGATCTCTAAAGTCATCTCAGCTCACACAGAGCTTCTCATCCTTCCATGCAAAGAAAAAAAGTTAATCAGATTAGCTAATTGAAATGAATCAGTGGTGGTATTATAAAAAAACTTTTACCTTGGACAATTCTTTTATGTCTTAGCATGTTAATCAAGTCCTTGGACTCAAATGAAAATTCAGATGTTTTAATTTGTAACTCAAGAAACAGGAATGAGATATTTTTCCTTATAACAGGCCATTTATCTCAGATAGTAGAATAACTCAAAACCTTCCCAGGTCTTTTAAAACTGTTTTTTATTACACCTTCCATTGTGCTGGAATTTACTGATTCAAATAGAGTACTGTCACAGGATAGATCCCTGGTGTTTAAGAAGCACAGGCCAGTGTTTTTGGTAGGAATACTGCCTTCCCAGGGTGATTTGTGAATGCCCTTCTCATGAAAAACAGAACTAGTTTATAAGATTATATTCTTCTGATCATTTCCCCCTTTTTCGTCCACTCCATCTTACTTTCAAATTAGAATTTACACAGGGCAATTAAATTGGTTCTAGTAAACATTTTAGTGTCTGATACACATAAAAATGATCTCATTTTTACAAATAGCCATTTCTTAAAATAAGCATTGAAGAATTTTAGTTTGTTTAATCTATTTCCTACATAATTAAATGCATATCCTAGTTGGAGTGAAACTTACCACCACCGCCGACCCCCAAAGGATTGCAGATATAACTATAATGCTAATTTAGGGAAAAAGCAGAAGCTCAATAGTGACTTAAAGCTTCCTAAAAGCAAAATTTTGAAAAATGTGAGATGGTTTCGTTATCTGAGTTTGGATCACCGTTACTGTCTCCTCCCTAATAAGAAGTGTTGTCCAGAAATGAAAAGTGAACTTTCTGACCATATTGCTTTAAGTACCTATTAAGTGCTGCCATCATGACTTTCTTACACTCAGTATAGTATCCCTTCTAAATAATACATTATATTTTTATAGCTCTTTGAAAATAACTTTCATATATGTTATCTCATTTAATCCTAACCACAGTCCCACTAAATAGGTAATTATTATCCCCATTTTACCGATGAGAAAACTAAATCCAAGAAGGTAAGTGCTATTCTAAGTAGAGTCATACCTTCTGACTCTAAACCCAGTGCTTGTTCCTCTCCTCCAACCACTTCAAATTGTTAGAAATATCAAATTTTGCATGTGGTAGGTGAGTGATAAGCAATGCATGAAACCGGCAATCCCTAAGGGGGATTAGCAGACAGGAGTGTTGGAAGACATGGCCATGCTTAAATCTGTTTGAGAGTTCCTCAAAGGCTAGTCCTCATAGTGTCTCTGGTAAATTACACCACGACTGAGAGTACAGGCTCTGTGAATCTTGATTCAGTGAATGAAAACATAGCTGAATGAATCAATGATTTATAATTCATATAATTTATAATTGCCTTTTCTTGTTCCACTAAAATAGTATTTTCTAAACTGTGCTACACAGAAAGTCCCACCAGATTTTAACATGGATACCACAAGAGTGGGTTCTTCTAGCAAGGGGATTAGGAAAATACTGTTATTAAAGCCTGTTCCAGAGAACTAACAATGCATTTTAGCTTACTAGAGGTTCTGAGAGGCCCTAATATAATAATGACCCTTGCTTAGCTGAAGTAATTCCCAAACATCTGCCCACAGAAACCACCATTTCTTTCTTTTTGCAGAATTATTTCAACGTCCCTTCACACACCAGTGTTCTATGGAATATGGTTTCAGAAGGAATCCTTTTAAGTAAAAACCACAAAGATTATAGTGGCAGAATAACACAAAAAAGGAAAAAAGTATTCCAGACACAGGAGCAAGATTTTGAAAGTTAAGAGACGAGAGTAAAGCAATATAACTGAAGGCCAGCTGGCAGGGGAGGAAACAGACCCAGAAGGGCCAGAATCCAGGTGTAGTGACCCATCAGACACACTTCTGCAGATCAGGAGGTCTGGGACTGTCCCAAACACAGGCATGGAGCAGCAACTCAGAAAGGGAGGGGCTCAGTGTCAACAAGGTCCAGTGGTAATTGCAGGTGAGGGTCAGAGCAGGAGAACCCAAGCATGAGGGTCATCTGGGAGCAGGCTGGAGGCAGACAGAGGTAGATGAGCCATAAGAAACAGAGAGGTCTTAGCAAGTACCAGTCTCTGCTAGGGGGGCTAGGGCTGAGACCCAGGAGTTAGAGCCAAGATCCCTAGTGAATAATGTAGAGTTCCAAACCCACATCAAGGACATGGGCAAAAGGGAACAAACCAGGGATCTAATGGCTATAAGTATAATATACAGGTTTGATCACAATTAACAACGTTACAGCCCTGCTACTAGAACTAAAATTTGGAGATCCTTCCTTCACCCCACTCCCACCCCCAGCACCCAAAGTACCCAGATCTGCTGCTGTTTCTAACACAATTAGCATCCTGGAACTAACTAATTAATCGTCATTGCCTGAGTTTGGGTCATCTTGGAAGACAAGTCCAGGTCATGGTTAGCCCCTTCCTGAAGAACTAAGTTCCACTTTCCCCTTTTGCCTCCTCCCTCCTTGCTTTGTAGAGTTTCTGGGTAACTAACCTCACCATGCCTACTATCCAGGCTGTCACAAAAGGTTACTTAGTTCATGTGCTTCTGTGGGGGACAAGGTTCACAAGACACCTCCCCTACCCTCCCAACGTAAATCCCTCTGGAAAGCCTTCCTTACTTTCACTCGTTGTCCATCACTTCAACCAATACGTTGTTGCTCTGTTGCCTTTTCATTTCACCCATCTAATAAAATTCCATCCCTGTCAGTTTTCTCTACTCCTATACAACTACTGGGTACTGCTGGAGGAAAAAAACATCACTGTGCAAACTAGATCCTGTTTAAATGTATGATTTAAACCTGATCACCAATTCAGAACTACTAATAAGCATGAAATACACTTCTATTGTGTTAAACCACTGAAGAAAAAAAGTATGATCTCTAGAAAAAACTGGAACATCCACCAAGCCTAAGGGTTCTTCCGGAGAACCTTTACATTCTTTCACATTTTCCTCACTCTCCTCAAGCATTCTACTCCATCCCCAGCCCCTCCCTCTGAAAGTATTAGCCTCCTTCCCAAGGCAATATTAGTTATCTCCTGCCCCTCCTCCTAGCCAAGGATAACCCCTTCTCTTTCTTAGAGACATTGTTTTCTCTCCAGTTATCACCTCCAGTTAGCTTTCTCTCTGGGTTTTCTCCTGCATCTCTTAACATCAGCATTTAACATTAGCGTTTAAACAGCCCTGTCTTCTCTCAGTCTCATCAACTACCAAGCTTATCCCTTCCTTTTCCCCTCTAAAGTTCTGGATTTCACTAGTCTGTCAAACTCACTGTCGTCTTGAATTTATGCTCCTGAACTCCATCCTCCTTCTTAAATTCACTTTCCTCCTTTTCTCAGTTCCCATTCATCCCTCAGCCTATTACAACCTGGCTTCTGCCAAACATTCCACGAAACCTCTTCATGTCAAAGTCTCCTCTCTCACATATGGACTTTTCCTAAGTATGTAATTTCTTAGCAGCATTGGACACTATTGATCCTGCACAACTTCTGAAGTGATTTCCCACTTTGGCCTACATGACACTACACACTTCTGGATTTTCTCCTGCATCTCCAGTTACAATACTCTTCAGAACTTTTCTTTTTCTTGTCTCTTCAGTGATAGTCTTTCCCCAGGTTCTCGGGGCCTCTCTTTTTCTTGTCCTATGCAGTCTCTCTGGGTGATTATATCTCTACCCCTATACCTTCAAGTATTCTCTTAATGTGGACTATTTCTAAATCTGTCTTCAGAACTAAATATCCAACAGCTTAGGAGTCACTTACACTTGTTTCTACAGGCACCTCAAAAGCAACATTTCCATATTTGAACTCACCATTTTCCCAATCTAATCTGTTCCCCTAGACATCACTTTTCACAATGGTCATGAGATGGGAGAGGGGGTGGATCAAGAAGACAAATGTCTTTCCAGCATGGGGTTGGGCAAAACATATTCACTACAAAGAGGATTTGGGTAGGGAGGCACTTCCAAATTTGCCCTACCATTCTCCATTCATTCACACCAGGAAAAAAAACAATCCCTCTCTCTTCCTCACTACCCTCTCCCTATCCACATCTTCTTTAAGTCTCACCTCTGTTCACGTCTCTACAACCTTATTGCACTACTTTCCTCCAAACTGCTGTCATCTCCTGACTGTGTCATAGCCTCAGTTTTTTTATAATCTGTCTTCTTCCACCCTGGACCCCTCCAAGCAGATGTCCATTCTACAGCAGAATGATAAACTTTAAGTAGCAGTCTGATGACATAATTTCTCTGCTTATCCTGAGGGCAATAGGTATTTGATGAGTAGATTTTTGTTGTTGGTTTTTAAAAACATTTATTGTGGTATCATATATCTAACATAAAATTTTCCACTTTCACCACTTTCAAGTACACTATTCAGGAGCATTATGTTCACAATGCTGTGCTATGATCACCATTCCTTTCCAAAACTTTACCATCATCCCAAACAGATACTCTGTACCCAGTAAATAAAAGCTTCCCATTCCCCCTCCTCCCTACCCCTGGTAACCTGTAATTTAATTTCTGTCTCTATGAATTTGCAGATTATAGTTACTCCATATCAATGAGATCATACGATAATTGTCCTTTTGTGTCTGGCTCGTTTCATTCAACATGATGTCTTCAAGGTTCATTCATGTTGTTGCACTCCTTTTTATGACTGAATAATACTCCACTGTGTGTATGCGTATGTGTGTGTGTGTATCACATTTTGTTTATCCATTCATCTGCTGGTGGACATCTGTGTTGTTCCCACCTTTTGGCTGTTGTGCATAATGCTGCTATGAACATTAGTGTACAGATATCTGTCTGAGTCCTGGCTTTTGATTCTTTTGGGTATATGCCTAGGAGAAGCATTGCAGAATCATATGGTAATTTTTTACATACTTAACTTTCTGAGGAGCTGCCAAACTGTTTTCCACAGTGGTTGCATCATTTCACATTCCCACCAATAATGAATGAGGGTACCTATTTCTCCACATCCTCATCAATACTTGTTATTTTCTGGTGGTTTTGTTTGTTTTTAAATAAGAGCCATTCTAGTGAATTTGCAGTGGTAGCTCATTGTGGTTTTGATTTTCAGTTCCCCAATGGCTAAAGATGTTGTCTCTTTTCATGTGCTTACTGGCCATCTGTATATCTTCTTTGGAGAAATGTATATTTGAGCTTTTTGCCTATTTTAAAATTGATTTGTTTTGTCTTTATTTTGTTGAGTTGTAAGAGTTCCTTATATATTCTGGAATATTAAGCCCTTATCAGATATATAGTTTCCAAATATTTGCTCCCATTCTGTAGGTTGTTTTTCACTTTCTTGATAATGTTCTTTGATGTGCAAAAGTTTAAAGTTTTTATGAAGTCAAATTTATCTAACTTTTTCTTTTGTTGTTCATGCTTTTGGTATAAAGTCTAAGAATCTAAGAATCTAATCGAAGATCATGAATATTTTTCCCTATGTTTTTACTTTTTTTTTTTTTGCATGGGCAGGCACCAGGAATCAAATCTTTGTCTCCGGCCTGGCAGGTGAGAATTCTGCCACTGAGCCACTGTCACACCACCCTTTCCCTAAGTTTTATTCTAATTGTTTCATAGTTTTTAGCTCTTACATTTAGGTCATTGATCCATTTTGAGTTAATTTGTATATATAATGGGCATGAAATGGTGTTAAAGGTCAAAATTCTTACCATAGCACACAGAATTTTCTTTGACCACTCCCTACCTTTCATATGATACTACAGTTAAGTAATAATAAACCCTTATTATTAAGTTATACGCTCATGATAGTTGAATGAATTCAGGGGGAAAGTGTTAAAAGTGGGATCAGCAGACAGACTGACTTGAGAATGAGTTGTCCAGATATTGGCCTCTTAACATTCTCTGGGACCTGACAGGGAGTCAGCCCCAAGGTGTAGGACTGAGCCTGCAAGAAAGGGCTTCAGGATCCCAGCTGTTGAGGCTAAAGAGAGGAGACTGCCAAGTGCCAAAAAAGAAGACTAAAGCAATAATTTTGATAAGAACCTGAATATATTCAAACAAAGTAGGTTTGAATATCAGAAAAAATAAAAGCAGTAAGGAGAGCAAAAGAGTAAGGCAGCATTATTCTGGGACGTTAAAAAAAAGGGGAAAGTATAGGAGTTTGATATGGGAGCTTGATCTAAATTTAAACTGGGGGAGTTAAAGTTCCCACTCTACACAAACGATTTGGAAAATATAACCAAGCTGGATAGCACTCATGGTGCTTTTAGAGTAAGCACTTTTTTTTTTTAATGGTTTGAAGTGGCTCTGCTAGTTTGTAATTCTTCACTTCTTGTTGGTAGGAGCAGGCCTGGTATTTTCTATGTTTACTTACCACTCTAAAGAGTAATACTGGAGTCATCAAGACAGCCAGTGAAATACCTGTTCTAGCTGAAGTTCTATCAGCAACCCTTTGGTATGCTTTCTAGATGTAGATCGATCTTAGGTTATAATCACTCTACTGACCAACTCTTTTAATAGGAAGCCTAAGAATAGAGCAGAAGCATTAATGTACTGTGGCAGTACAGGCTTAGAAAAGCATCTCAGTGAGAAAAAGTGGTGCAGTTATCACCACAAGCAGTAAAATATCAGAAAGACCAAAATGATGCCATGTTTGTGTGCCTATGCTAATGAACATTTATATTATAACAAATCATCTTGTAATGATTCTAAACATTCTTCTTTATATTAGCTTCATTATTTCTGGTTTATTGATTTGAAACATGTGATAATGAGTTCTAGGGTTGATACATAAAAGGGAGTTTAGCTTCTCAATACAGTCTTATTTTATTCCCAAAGAAATCTTGCACTGTTTTTATTAGATTGAGATAATACATTAAAAGCACTTAGATCAATGCCTGACACAATGTAGAAGCTATTCAATGTTAACGGCTATGCTATGTTTGTATTGAAATAAAAATTTCAAGAAAATATTTCATCTCCTTAAGAACATATACTATTATTAAGGACATTTAAAATTTGTATACATAATACTGTTAAGTGCAAGTGAGTCTCACCTATTCATTAAAGTAAGTTTAGTAGAATATCTAATTGGAAATTTCCAGTAAATAACCAAAGGTTACTTGTGTTGTTAGGGTAACACTAGGTGCTGAAACAAATTTCTATTGTCTTGGAATTATTACACATTTGGGGGCCTATTTCTCATGTGGTGATTTTGGTTGGCAAGCAGCTTGCTTCTAAATGGTTATTCAGTTTCCCAGGTTCAATTCAACCAAGGTCCCACCTCTCCTAGGACTCTATTTTCTATCTGCAGCAGAAAAGGTACACCTGCTTCTTAAAAGTCTCAGCCCCAAAATGACAAAGGTCACTCCTGCTCACATTCCATTGGCAAGAACTATTACATGAACACATTGAGTTAGAGGAAGGCTGGGAAATCTAATTCCTGACTTGGCGGCCAGCAATAGCTCTAACGATGGAAGGGAAAATGGATTTTGGAGGACAGCTGGTTTCCTCTGCCCAGTTGTAGAAATCCATTTTCTAAAATATGCTTAAATAACCTTGATTTCAGGCTATTTACAAAATCGAATTATCATTCCCTTCAGTACTCCAAATGTAATTTTTTTTTTTTTTAACCATTCCCCCAAAGGGACTTTGCAAGTACTTTTTTACTTACTGCTCAAATCACTCTGGGATTTACTGAGGCATCACTCTGGACAAACCTACAAAATCTATGCCCTACTCAAGGTTTCATGTACTTATGGTGTTCAGTTAAGCTATCCACATAAGTTATATTAGGAACTGCACTAGTCAAAATATAAATGTAATTTTAAAAATCTTACCCAATTATTTCATGATTCCCTTTCTCAGACTTTTCCTTTTTTCAGGTCCTTTATTTCTATATACCATATTCTAAAATATGATTTTTAATTATTCAAGGATCTCAAAGTTCTTTTCTATACTCAAGAAAATAAGTTGACAGAAATGTTCTACAACACTGTTTTTCTAGCTATAAAAACTTATTATTTTATACCATGCCTACAGCATATGTTGAATGTACAATGAGAAAGATAGTGTCGGCCAAATTTCAATTTAATTCATATGGAACACTCACTTATTCAAACTTCTGTTTTTAGCTTTCACATCAAATTTGCAATGCAGATTCATTCTGCAATAATTTTCTGATAAAAGATATACTTTAAATAATATTTAAAAAACATTTATTTACTCAGGGATTAAAGTGGAAAATTAAAGTTCCTGAGTTGGCATTTGAAGTACATTCCAAGGAAGTAAAATTAAGTGGAGACCAAGTATCACAAATATGAAGTTTTCAACTTCTATGTATGTGAGAAGGAGATTATGCCAACAATTTGGATGAATCACCTGAATTTGGACATGTTGAATGTTTCTGTCATAAGTAACATGTGGTCATGTTTACTTGTATTGCCATCATTATTATTTTAATTAATAGAAACAGTGATTAACAATCATTAATTTTGGAAACCTGGACCTATTCTGTCTTGAATGAAACTGCTTTAAAATGAAGTTATCCCCATGTAAGTCACACATGCACATATATACACATTACATCATTCCATATAATGAGAAATGTGTATTGCGTAACTCAAAAGCAATATCCCTGAGAGGAATAAGTGACACTTGCCTTCAGAGTCCCTCTCCCCCCTTAAAAAATAAGCCAACTCATCCCACACCTCCTATTCCATGTGGGCCCCTCTCCACCTTGTCACCCACTTGAAGCTCTCAGTAGGATCTCAGTCACTCAGGCTTGTTGATTAATTGGTCAATTACCCTGGTGTGAATGAGTTTCAGACAAGGTATCCCTCAATGGGGCATTTGTCTTTTAGCTCTAATTGTCAATGAAAGGAGCTGTTAAAAGGAATTCCAGATATCATCAAGCAAATAAAGAGATACTTGTAGGGACAGGGAAACTCTGGAATCACCTCTGTCCACTCTGAATGAAGAATTGACAGTTCTCCTGTATAAGTGTGTCAAGGACACCCTTAGGCTGAATCCATGCTCCTAGCCTAGAAGAAACAACAGTTTTAGGTTGAGAAAGATTCCTTTCAAAGAACAGGCCTTCTGGACAACTTACTTAAGTTCCCCGAGAAAATGCTCACTTCTAAGCAGCTCTAAACAGGTCAGAAGCTCAGACCTCTCTGTGTATTCATGTTCCTAATCAGATTTCTGGGTGGGGTCAATGGTTGAATATTGGCTGAAAATCTCTTTGGGTAAGCACAATCTAAGCAACCAAGTCTGAAATAGAAGGATAACATGATTTTTTAACAGAAAAATGGGTCTGCATGGGTGCAAAGTCAACCAGCTAGGTCCTGCTGTCTAGGAATGAGATCTTGTTGAAACAATTCACCCCCCAGGCTCTATCTGATGAACTGAAATCTTTCTGGATGATGCATTATGTAACACACTAGACCAGAATCCTCTCTGGGTGGAATTGGAACTGATATTAAAATTTTTAATAACTGATATTAAAAATACACAAAATCCCACTCTCTCTAAGCCAACTCTGCAGGTGAACTCACTGTCCTCCTTCTCTCTACATGGTATATGATTCCCAAGGGTGTAAATCTCCCTGGCAATGTGGGATATGACTCCCAGGTTGTGCCGGGGCCTGGCATCATGGGATTGAGAAAGTCTTCTTGACCAAAAGGGGGAAGAGAGAAATGAGACAAAACTAAGTTTCAGAGGCTGAGAGACTTCAAATAGAGTTGAGAATTTATCCCAGAGGTTATTCTTATGTATTATATAGATAATCCTTTTTAGTTTATGGTGTATGAGTGGCTGGAGGGAAATACCTGAAACTGTTGAGCTATGTTCCAGTGATCTTGAGTCTTGAAGATGATTGTACAATAGTATAGCTTTTACTGTGTGATTGTGAAAACCTTGGGTCTGATGCTACTTTTATGCAGGGTATGGACAGATGAAGATAATAAATAAATAAATAATGGGGAAGGGATAAATGGTAAAAATGTGGGTAGATTGCAATACTGGTGGTCAATGAGAGGAATGGTGAGGGATATGGGATGTATGAATTTTTTCTTTTTTATTTCTTTTTCTGGAGTGATGCAAAGGTTCTAAAAATGATCATGATAATGAATACACAACTATATGATGAAATTGTGAGCCACTGATTGTACACCATATGTACTGTAAGTGTGTGAAGATTTCTCAGTAAAAATATTTAAAAGTAACAAATAAAAGAAAGAGAAATACCCAAAGTCAGGGTAAGGGTCAGCTGCCTCAAACCAGAGTTAAACTCCAACACCACCACCATGTCCAATCCATGCTTGGCCTTACTTTGGATGCTACTTATAAATGGGAAATAAACTTTGTGATGTTCCAAGAAGAACTCCAGGAAAACATGTTTACTTTTTTTGCTTTATGTGGAGGGAGACATTATTTTTGGAGCTTTTAAACCATGGGATGGAATTTTAAGGGGAATAGACTTTGATGCCTCTATCTTCTCTGGCCCCAAAATTCCTAAGCTAAAATTCTGTCCTAAGCTAGACTCTTAGCTCTCTCCCAAGTTCTGTGTCCAATCCTGTTTCTGGCCATGGGGGATTTAAGAAGCCTAAAACTCAGGCTTCTGCCAGTTTTGCTTTCTCTAGACACATTCCCTGGTTCTAATCTCTGCATTTCTACCTAGTTCCATGTAAGCAATTTCCTATCTCTTATTCCCACTTCAATTACTGAATCCTTCCACATCCTTGCTTATTTCCCATGAAGTTTCTACCTTGGTTTCTATTTCAGTTAGGAGTATGTTTCACTATAAGCTGCAGAAATCCCAAGAGTAACTTAACCAAACAGGGGTTCATTTTTCTTACATTACAAGAAGTCTGGAGACAGGCCATCAAGGGTTGGGCATTAGCTCCACAATGTCAAAGGCCCAGGCTCCTTCTCTCTTCCTGCTCTATGGTCCTTAGCATGTTGCTTTTCATCATTTCATACCAATGCAGGCCGGACATCATGCTTGAAAAACAAAAGGAAGAGAAAATGGTTTTGCCAGTTATGTTTATTCCTATTTATTGGAAAAGCAAAAGATTTCCTAAAAGCCTGCCCCTTACTCCCAACATGTTTTCCTTAATACATCTTGCATTAAAATTGAATTCCATGACCGCCGCTAGTTGCAAAGTAGACTGAGGCTACTTTAGTGAGGCTAGCAACACAAACTTTCAGAGTTCCCACTCTAGTTACTCTAGGCTTGGAACACGGCTTGCTTTTGTTCCTCCGGGAACTGGAATACCACCCCAAATTCCAGATTCATAACTGAAGCAGTGCTACCTGCTTCCAGGACTGCCTGCTGCTAATCACCTGCCTAAAGCTCGTGACTATGCTCTGACATGACATGCATGACTATTACTCTCAGGAGATTGGCCACAGTTTTCCATTGCCTTAGCTGGCCTCATCCTCAAAGCACCAACTCCATGCCAGGTTCTTAGTCTCTTAAACTCTGCCCCCACCAATCTAGTCAGTAGGGCTGAGCAACCACACTGACCCTTGGACACAATTCAGTATTTTAATCCAGATTGCCTTTGTTTTTCATGTTTCCAGGCATGTACCTGACACATGATAACCCCAAAATAAAATTTTTCCCGAATGAATGAATGAATGTCTAGGTTTACTTTATAAGACATGCCTTAGAGTGAGGGAAGGTTAGGCAAAGGCAAAAATCCAGAAGGAAACATCTACGATAATTCTTTGTTCTGTAAGACACTCTAGGAGGACACGTTTCTATGTGATAAAAGCTAGCATGTAGATGATTTGTTCTTTGGTTGCTAAGCTGCTTAGAGAATGCTGGAGGAAAAAGATTTTTCTCCCCCTTCTCAGAGCCTTTAAGCAAAGAACCAGGCACATACCATCACGCTACACTGAGAACTGATAACTTTTTTTGTTGAACCCCCATATGTACAATTTTAATGTCCCTGATTCTCCAAAACATGATATATAGAGATGAATAATCGGTGACAGATGCACATATCTTCTTCTCTAGAGTAAATTTAAGGGAATATGATCTAACTAAGGAAAAGTTTTACCAAGCACTGGTATTTAATTAATGGTTATCGCCCCTTTGGAGAATGCTCAAAGGAAAGAAAATTTTTCTGTTATACAACTAAAAGCACAAAATATAAATAGGAAAGATGGTCAGAATATTTAGGAAAAAAAGTCTTTCACTTAGTACACAGCTTGACTTTGACAAATATTATACATAAACACCCCTCAAAATAGAAAAATACATAAGAAAGCCTTGTGGTTTTCCACTATTTGTTGTGGTAACAGCAAAGAAGCTCTGTAGTACATAGAAGATATATATATACACACACACATATATATGTATTACTCATCCTACATTACCATGATTTTCTAATTATAGCTTTTACTTAGCATTCCTATCACATGCATGAATGTATCCAAAACCGGAATAGAGGAACAGAGAACACCAAGTCTGCAGACAAAATGGAAACTCCTATGCTTCTTTTGTCAACTCGTTCACTTCTAGGAAAAGAAAAACAGTAATTATTAAGTGAAGGTTATTAGAGAGGCTGCAAATATATCACTGCAGAAACTACTGGTAGTGACTTGCCTGACTCTTTCCAAAATTATTTTAGGAAAAAATAATTAGTGAATATGAGTTAAACATAAATACATGGGAGCTGATTTATTACAAATCATCTAGTGATTCCTTTTATAATATAATTGTAACTATGTAAATTATATTCTCTTCAATATGTTTTAAGGGAGAGCCAGACTCTCAAAAACCAAAGTTGCTATGGAAATTTTCTGACTGTACCAGTTGACCCGGATTATAGGTGTCACACTTTACCCTCAGAAATTAATCTTGTGTTAAAATAAATGTGGACTATGGACATAATTCCACGCACTTGTTTTCCTCATGTCTCTGATCTTTGATGTTTCCTTCTCAATCAGAATTTCTGACTGAATTTGTAGAACTGAGTAAGTATCATGTAACTAACTCACTGGTGATTGAGCCCAGAGAGCCTCACAGTTACCTTAGCTGGGCAAGCTTGGGCAATCTGGCTGTGTGGGAGAAGAATGTTTTTGAGATGTATATTTATATGTCTACTCCTCTTTCTCGTCCCACACTCAGGAAGGTAGCAGGCCCCGGGCTTCTTTGCCTCAAGGGAGTATTAATTTGTCACAAGGCAGAAAACGGAAGTTGCCTGCGAGAGACTTCCCCCCACCTTGATTTTTATTTCTGAATGCGTAACCCCATAGAGAAGTTTATGCTGGATTCCCCTGAGGGAGAAGAGAACTGGGTTAGCCTCTCAGAGGAACGGTGACTTGAGGAAAACAAGAGCCGTCTGTGTACCCCTGCTGTTTTCCCTCACTCTCTTTCCTGCCAGTGCCTTAAAGAAGAGGCCAAACATTTCTAGTTTACCAGATACCTATACCCAAAGCTGGTATGAAAGCAGCAGAGTCCTTGGGCTGGAAGGACTCTGAGGACTCTGAGGCACCTCTACGAAAGGCAGTGTGGACGGCTGTGGAAAGGGCCCTCCCAGTGTCTGAGGCTATGGAGCCTCCCTACTTCCTTGGCAAAGGGTTGGAAACGACAGAGGAGGGGGATGACCAAGCTTGAATTTCTGGTCTACCTTGGGGAGGGGGAGACTCAGAGTCCAACTAAAGTTAATTTAAGAAAATGGAGAAATGTGATATTTTCTGCACCTTAGAGTTCAAGGATTGAGGTTCATAGCCAGAACTACTGAATATAGATGTTCAAAAGCACAGAAAAGGAAAAGGAAGGCATACCTCCCCATGCTGACAAAAATGGGTAGCTGGTCCCTTTCAGCAGAAACTGAGATTCATTAGAAAAAAAAAAACTGTTTACTGTGGTGAGGGCCATGTAAGAACTAGCTGTTTTCCTTTGAAAATGTGATCTCGAAATACTATATGAGTGAAATATTCTGCATCCCAGTGTACACTTAGATATGGAGTCCTTTATCATTCCTCAAACCTCCCTGTTCATTCAAGCAATCATTTCATTCTTCCCATTCATTGTTCCCTGAGTTCTCAGATGATGTTTATTCCCGAGCATATTCCCTGTGATGTACTCCCATAATATTCTTTGATTTCCCTTTAACACCTAGGCGCTGTCCAGCTACTGCCCTAAACTGTAAGGTACATAAGGAAAGGTACTTTGAAATGAGTTATTATTATTACTTTATTTATTTATTTCTGGAGCGCTGGTCTCCCTATCATTTGCTCAAGTTCTAAAATACAGTGTAACCATAGAAACAGTGAATGAAAAAGAATATTCACTACTGTCTTTCCATAACGTGACAGCATTCATGCCAATATGGGCCCCCCACCCCCAAATTCTGAGCAACGTGGATACCCAGTTATTCCTCAGAGGTTGAAAAGGGAAGAGGAAAGTTTGCTACAAGTACCTTCAGTTAAGGAAAACGGATTGGTATTCTCCCCAATATTGGTTCATAGTGAATCAGCGAACCCGCTAAAAAAATTTCAGTTTCAACTTTACTTCCTTTTCAATGAGACCCTGAAATCATTGGAACAATAAGATCTTGGTATTTGAAAACTCGGAGAGACACTTCACTACTAGTACAAATTAGTTATATGTAATACACTTACAAAAGGTAGCAATTAGCTATTTAATGCTTATTTTCTTTTCCATAATTAAGAACTAATTCAGGTATTTGGAATCACTTTTTAGCCTGATGACATACCTATATTTGGTGCTTTACTGGCCCTGATGGAAACTACTGTACAGAATTGGTTCTGTTTTGCACTCATGTTAGAATTAATAGGAGAAGGTTTTCATTGTCCAGGCAAAGAATATATCTGAGTGTTTTTTTAATAAGTGATTTGGACTTAAAATTTATATTTCCACCCGATGCAAAAAAAGGCAGATATAATTTCAAAGGCAGAAATAGGGTCACAACTGTTGTTAAATTTTCTCTTGGAGGAAAGCAGATGAACAGATCAGGAAAGGGTTTTTAACTTACACCCATATGTATTTGAAATAAGAGAGCCTCCTTTCATGGAGAAAACAATAAAGGCACCTGCATACATCGTTATAAGATTTAAATGTCACTATAAAAAGTTCCTCCTTCTCTATTAGATTAAATTTGAAAAATAGACTTTTATAATTAGTAAGAATTTTTTTATTTAATTCCTTGCCTTTAAGCAAAATCTCCCTCAAACCATTTTCAAAAGTTTTTTATTTTCATTTTTGAGAACTACTATAGAAATACACTAGGACCAAGTTCAGAACTAATTTTATGGTTTGACAAGCCTTCTGCTGAGAGATCTATCTAGACATACCTATCGATCTTGATTCCCAGGAAGAAGAATTCTATCTTCTATATAGCAAATTTTCATAAATGTTAAGATGGTTGTTAGATTTTCTTTCACTTTTTGCTTCTCACAGTTAAATGCTACAGGCTTCTTTATCTTTTCCAATCAGGTTTTACTTCCCATTCTTGAATTATCTTCATGGAAATGATGGATGATCATGCAGCATAGGGATGTCAACTTTATATCATGAAATCATCCTCCAATGTGCCAAGTGATTTTTAACATAAATATTCACAATGGGTACTGTGTTTTCTTCCATGAAGACTTATTGTTTCTGAGCTTTTGCTAGTATGCAATATAATTAATCAACATGAACAGCTAGCTCTATGAGTGCTATAAAACACGGTATGGTTCTTTCCTTCATGGGATTTATCATTTATTCAGAATGACTGCCAAACCATAAGAAGTGGACATAGGTATAGACCTTGTGTGTTATAAAAGTTAGAGAAGGGAGACTTGCCTGGCTGCATGAGCACCCATCATTTCCACGAAGATATCATGAAATCTGGAGGTGACTGAAAAGGTTAGCAGGAGTTGGATGATCATGGAGAGGAAGTAAAGGCAAATGCCTTCAAGTGAGAAAAGAAAGATGAGAAGGTCAGTCGGAGAAAAACAACACACAGCACTACTGCTGAGAAGGGGAGGCAGAGAAGGAGGGGGCTGGAACAGCTTTGAACTCAGTCAGAGGAGCTAATTTGAGACAAAGTTACAGGCAACTGGGAATCATCCTAGGCTTTAAAACATTGCTAACTATTTTAATCCTCTTTTGTAGCACGTGATAGAAGCAGCCAGTTTTGGCAGAAGGGGGAATCTATTAGTTTGTATATACAAACCTAGCCAAGAAGAGGAGTATAGCAGGGTTTCAGATAACTCCAACCAAGGATGCAAATATCACTAGAATTCTCCCTGTTTTCATCACCTCTGCTTTGCTCTCACATTTTCTACATCAGGAATAATCATCACCTGCATTTTCTGGCTTGCATTTGCTTAAGTTTCCCTATCAGAGAAGTATTGACTTTTTCTCTTAATTCCTGTTAAAAGGATTTTTTAAAATACCCAATGAAATAACATAGGAATGACTCTGGTTATTCCAGTGTGGCTCATATGTTCTTACCTGTGATCAGGGGTAAAGAGGTACCATAATTGGCAGCAGTTTTTGGAACCACATGGTTAGGGTTGGGGGCTGGGTGGAAGGGAGCAGTTCCAGAAGAAACATGTTGTCTTCAGAAGCAGGGAAAAGGGCAGGACAGAGGAAACAGCAGATGTCCCCTATGGTAACATTTATTGGATCGTTTTCCATGTTGTTATTTTCTATGAATAGAAAAGTAATGTAAGAAAGGAATATAAAATGGTGCAGCTACCTTGGAAAATAGTTTGGGGGAATCTCAATGAATTAAACATAGAATTACAGTATGACCCAGCTCTTAGGTATATACAAAGAAATGAAAAGCGATACTCAAACAATAACTTGTGCATGAATGTTCACAGCAGTATTAATCACAATATCCAAAAGCTGGAAACAACCCAAATATCCATTAACTGATGAATGAATAAACAAAATGTGGTGTATCTATACAACAGAATTTATTTTGACCATAAAGAGGAATGAAGTACTGATACTTCACAGTATGGATGCAGCTTAAAAACATTGGGCTAAGCAAGAGAAGCCAGTCACAAAGACCACATATTATATCATTCCATTTACATAAAATGTACAGATAAGTAAACCTGTAGAGACAGTAGATTAAGTGGTTGCTTAGAGCTTGGGGGAAAGAAGTAATAACTAAAGGATACTGGATTTCTTTTAGAGGTAATGAAAATGTTCAGAAGTTGAGTGTGGTGAAGCTTGTGCTTATTTGTGAATATACTAAAATCCATCGAATTGTATACTTTAAATGGGTGCATAATATGTGAAATATATGTCATTAAAGCTGTTTTTTTTTTAAATAAGGTGCATTCACTGCTAGGTGAAAGCAGTGACACAAACAGATATTTGCACACCGATGTTCATAGCAGCATTATTCACAGAATATTCACAGAATATTCACATTACTCACAAACAATAATTTCACATTATTCACACAAAAGATGGAAAGAATCCAAGTGCCCATCAACAGATGAGTGGATAAACAAAGTGTGGTATAAATATACGATGAAATATTTTGCAGCAGTAAGATGAAATGAGGTCCTGAAGCACATGACAACATGGATGAAACTTGAGGACCTAATACAGAGTGAAATAAATCAGACACAAAAGGATAGATACATACTGTATGATTTTGCTATATGATACTGTATGACTATGACCTTGGTAAAGGTAAAATCAGAGGCTTATAATATAGAATATAGGGAACCTAGAGATACCCAGAAGTTAGAAATGGGTGAATGGTTAGCTATTGATGTTGAACTTAAATGTAAGGTAATGCATAGAAGTGAAGGCAGTTCATAAGTGAGTTTATAAGTAATATTATCATATTGAAGGTGAACATGATTGAAAGGGGTTGTATAGAGCCATGTATACCACCAATTAACAAATATAAATAAGTTCTTTCATGAACCTACTTCAGAGGTATGCATCTTGTACAAAGAATCAATAATATAGGGGTGTTGGGGGAAAACTACTATTGCATGCTATGGTCTATATTTAACAGGAAGATAACAACAGTACCACAACAATAGCAGGGGCAAAAAAAATGAGGGGAAAGGACAAGAGTTAAGTGTTGGTTTGGGTTTTCCTATTTGGTAAGGGTGTATTTATCAGTTATTTTACTCTTTGGAGCAATACACATTGTCTAAAATTGTGAATGACTGTACAACTAAGTGTGGATAATGTGAGACAAAGATTTTTATTTTGGACATTACCCATGATGCCCAATGGAAAGAGGTGGCTGAAGTACACATTGACTGAGAAGTAGAATGGCTAACTGTGGTGTAGACATATGATGGAATATTGTGTGGCTACGGAAAGGAACGAAGCCGTGAGGCATGCAACGAGGTGAGTGAAACTTGGGGACGTTGTGTGGTGCAAAATAATCCAGAAGCAAAATAAGAAGTATTGTATGATCTCGTTTAGAAAACACTTGTAAGAAAATTGGAGCTTAGATTGTAAGCTCATATAGCAGCCACATTTAGTCTGGAGCTGTAAATGTTATTTCCAGATTTTGTGATGCTGTGGTATATATATATATATACAATCTGGTATCTCCCTAGAACTTTGGCTACCTGTGTGACACCTAAGACTCAGAGTTGGGGTTCTGCAGCTCTGAAAATCAACAATACAACTGTTAAAGCAGCCAAAAAAGAGATCAGGCTTCAGTTAGAAATAAGAAAGCCAATCTGGCTAGGATTAAGATAAATCAAAATACAGAGGTAAGGATGACATTTGTTTGTATTTTAGAACTTCACATACTATATGAGACTGAAAGAAAAGAGGTTTATTTTGTCCAAAATCTAAATTTTCTGTAGCACATAATCTACCTCAACCTGTCTGGATAGCTCATTTTAACAACCCAGACACCTGGAGGCCAGAATGGGACTGGGGGCTTGTAATTCTGTATAGTTTAATGTAATACCCAGATACATCCCAGAGTATGTTAGGCACATAATTAAAAAGTGTTGGCAAAGTCCCTTGACAGATTGGAGAAAAAATATGGAACTATTACTCTTTACCACCAGGGAAACCCCTTATACTGTCTCAAACATTAGGAACTCCCAAGTCAATAGTTCAAGCTCTTGATCTTGAGGTTTTTTTCTTTTGAAGCTTATTTCTGTAGCAGAGAGGTTAAGGTTACCTGTAGTTATACCTAAGAGTTACTTCCAGAAACCTCTTTTGCTGTTCATATTGGCCTCTCTCTCTAAGCCCGACCCTGCAAGGAAAATCTGTACCCTCCCCTCTACATGGGACATGACATCCAAGGATGTAAGCCTCCCTGGCAACGTGGGACATGACTCCCAGGGCTGAGCCTGGCTCTGGCACCATGAGATTGATAACATCTTCCTGACCGAAGCAGGGACTAGAAATGTAAAAAAGTAAGGTGTCATTGGCTAGGAGAATTCAAATAGAATGGAGAGGCTATTCTGGAGGCTATTCTTCTGCAAGCTTCAGCTAGATATTGCTAATTACCATGCTTTGCCAAACACCAACCAAAACCATTCCTGTTAATCCTAAAGAACACGTAGGGCTGTATCTGAGATTCTTGAAAGTTTCACACACTAAGATTTGTTTCCAGAAATCTTCAACCTCCCGATGGTTCCTAGGCCAGATAAGTCCTGAAACCCAGAGGGGACAGGCTCTCCAAGAATATCAATTAGTTCCATCCCCCATTCCATATTATTGACATCCCTTTCCAACATGAAAAATTTAGAATGGGCATAACTCACATAACCCCAATGGCTGGGAAAAGGATCAAAAGAGAAGGAGGAGTTATAACAGAGAAGGTAGGACTTAACAAATGATCATGATTGCTGAATCATTATATTGATATTTCCTTTAGTCTCCAGCATTTTAGAACAACTAGGAGGAAAAATCCAAAATTGTGAAACTGTAACCCAAACCAAACTCTGAAATGTGTTCTATAACTGCTTGCTACAATGTTCTTTGAAATTTATTGCTTTTTTATATATATGTTATATTTCGCTATACAAAATGTTTTGAAAAAAAAAGCAAGGCAAGATTATTTTGAAAATTTGGAGGACTGATCAAACAGAAAGAAGTAAAAATAAAAATCACCTGACACTCTTAATCTGGAAGTAACCAATCCATTAATATTTTGGTATATTTCCTTTTAGTTTTTTGTATATATTTAGATGTATTTACATATGGGTGTGATAGACAGAATACTGCCCCTCCCCAAAGATGTCCCTTTCTTAGTCCCTGGAACCTGCAAATATATTATTTTACCTGCCAAAAGGGACTTAGCATATGTGATTAAGTTAGAGATCTTGAGATAGGATGCTTATGCTGGGTTATCTTGGTGGGCCAAATGTAATTACAAAGGTCCTTTTAAGAGGGAGGAAGGGGTTCAAAAAAAGAGATTAGATGATGCTAAACTGCTGGCTTTGAATATAGAGGATGGGGCCATGAGTCAAGGAAAGCAGGTGGTCTCCAGAAGGTAGAAAAGGGAAAGAAACAGATTCTCTCTTAGAGACTTGGAAGAAATGCAACCCTGCCAATGTCTTGATTTTTGCTCACAGAAATTGATTTTGGATTTCTGACCTGCAGAATTTTAAGATAATGAATTTGTGTTGCATTAAATCACTATGTTTGTGTCAATTTGTTATAGCAGCAATCGGAGACTAATACAATAAATATATTTGCATGTTTTATGGGTTTGGGTTTTCTATTTTCATATTAGCATCATATTGTATATGATGTTTTGTGATTTTTTTAAAAAATAAAAGCATTGAACATTTTGCAGGGGTAGGGATTGTTGTTAACAGAAAAATGACAGAAAAAAATGGTAATAGTGGTACCAGAGATTAGTCTGGTCAGCAGTATTATGTAGGCTATTTGAGAAGGAGAAAAGAGACACTTGTGGAAACAAGTCTCCCACTTTTGCAAAACTTTGGGTTTGAGCTGATGAAGACCTTGATAGGGGTAGCAGAAAACAGAACAGTAAAGAAGGGACATTTGAAAGGCATGAGTGATTGGACTCAATGACATTAGGTGATGTCATGCTCTTTGGTGTAGCCCTGCCTCAGAGCACTTAACTAAACAAATGTCCTAGTGATCAACTATTCATCTGTTTTTTGTTTGTTTGTTTTTCCATGACATACTTTTCAATTGACTTTTTCCAAGTGATTCAAAGAATCATACAACAAAAGGAGAATTTATTTCTTAATTCATTTGTCAGTCCCCTAGATGAATTATAAAGGAAACTCTGTTAAATGATAAGTATGTAGCAGGAGGACAATCTAAAATTGCTTTTAGTAACAGACTTTGAAACCTCTAATTTGCCTGAAAAAGTACATTTTGCCTCCCAACATTACACATACATAGGTAGGCCATAAAGTCTGGAAACATGAATAATATTTTATTTGTTTTACAGACCAAACTCCTGTCTTTTAGAGTATGCTGAAGTTTTCAGTGAAAATCTGAGGCACAAATCATCTGAAGTAGTGAATAATAGATGATGAATGTGGGGATTGATGGAAAGACTACATTAATATATCACATTCATCGCAACTTTATATAAGGCATTGAATTATACATTACTAATGAGGAAAACACATGTAATATTATTGAGCACATTATACATTGTAATATCAATTAACACATATATGTATGTATGTATTATGTGTATGTGTGTGTGTATTTGCTTGCGTTTCTACTCTTTATAGCCACCATGTGTATTTACATTTCGGTTTTGATTTCTCTCTTTGGATGCACTCCCTTCAATGCAACAAATATTTATTAGGCAACCTATTATATCTTAACATTATGATAGAGGCTGGATATGCAACAGTTGAGGAAGTACAGTTCCTAGCCTCAATGACAACATACATCTTTATTGCCAGGACCCTAAAGAACAGGTCCACTTAATGTCCCATACTTACTTCAAATGCAATTTGTCCTCAGTTTCCTTTGTAGTGAGCAGACTTTACTTTCTAGGATACAGAAGGACTCTAACTCTTGCTTATGGCCTTCCTGTCACTCAGTACAATGTCACTTAGCATACCCAGAATTTGACAGGCACTCTGTATGTATCTGCTGATTTAGTGATGTTATCAGTTCTCTTTCAGCTTCTCCCATCCTGGGACCTCTAGAGTCATCTGGATTCTTCCTCTCTTTCTTACCCTTGTCCAATTTGTTATCTGTTCCTCTCAGTTTTTCCAAATGTATTTCAGTTTCCCTCCTTTCTCATTTCTCATCACTGCATTCCTGAGTTAATACAACCAGCCTTCTAGTTGATTTCATTAGGTTGGCAGCCTATTCTTCAAAATTTTGCCAGATTTTCTTTAATGATATCTTTCATCATCTTTTTATTTGACAAATATTGCCGAATTTTTCTATATACAAGATGTCTTGCCAAGTGCTGGAGAAAATATACATATGAATAGGATATGTTTTCTGCCCTTTGAGGAACTCATGGTCTTTTAAAAGTGTCAGACAAATGCACAGAAGGTTCCAAGATAATGTGCAAAGCTTTTTGGAACACAGAAGATGCAACAAATAACTTTATCTAAAGGAATTGAAGATAAAGGGAGAGATAGTTGAACCGTAATAAGTAGGGGCAGGCCAGACAGAGAAGGAGAAAGGACATTCTAAGCATTGGGAATGGCAATTTCAAAGGCTTAGAGTTGGGAAAATGACTGGCATATTCAAGAATGGATTGGATCATTTACTCTATTGCATTGCTTCTCAAGTCTTCCTCTTGATCTCCAAGGGCCATCACAGCCTATGTTTTTTATATCTCAGTGTTCTTCAACAGATTTTATTCAGCTGTAGTAAAACCATTTTCCTTGCTGTTTATTGAAAATTACTGCTACTTTCTGCTTGATACATTTATGACACACACCCCTACCTAGAATGCATTTCCTTTTTTACAGTAGAAACTCTAGACTTAGACATACCTCACACTAAAGGAATATTTGATGTCAATTCATCTTCTGCCCTGATCTTTCTCATGGTAGACATTTTTGCAATGGGCATAACCTTGTTGATTTATTATTAGGCACTAAACCCAAGTAATTCACTCTTTCGATCTATATGCATAGCTCATTCTACTCCTAATTGTCTAGTTGTCAAGTTGGAGAGCTAGTTTTAAAATACCACCCTAGCATGTTCCTAATCAGAGAATTGCTGAGTTCCAATTGGTTGAATTCATTTGTGATCTGATAAGCGTAGACGTCAGAACATTCACCAGAGTTCAGGTTGTGATAACTGTTCTTGCATAATAGTTTGTTTGCTCTAAATAAACAACTAGAAACATCCACGTCTGCAAATTTTGCAGATAAAATGCCTCCAAAATAGGTCTACTCCTAAAAAGAGCTAAAATAACTTTTTAAAACATCACAAAGGATATGAAATACTCTCTTGTATATTTATATTACAAAGGGTATGTAAATTACACTTGTGTGAAAGAAGCAGAAACACATTTACATGCAAAGATCAAGTGTTCTGTACTTGTTAATGACAGACTGGGAGGGATAGAATATATCCAGGAAGGCCCTTTCCTTGCCTCATGTCACTGTCCTCCTAACTCTGCTTCTTCCTTTGCATTCAGTTTCCACATTCTAGTTGCTTTACTTATTTCATGAAGTCATCTTAACCTGCTCCAACCCCAGCCTAACTCACTCTTCTTTTAACTTCTCCGTACTTACAGTCCAAAAACAGAGCTTAATGTTTAACTGTTCAACAATTATTTAATATGTTCTTATCTTGTATAATCAGTGGAATTTCTTGGATGCAGAGATTTTTTTAATTAAAAGCTTTATTTCCTATTAAGTAGTGTATGCTTTGTGTATGTTTTTCTCAACATTTTATTTTAGAGATTTATTTATCTTGATAAATATTGATTTAATTCATTCATTAAACTTGCCAGGTTAGAATACAATTCATCATTAAAATAAAAGAAAGTACCACAATCATACCACTCTGCAAGAACCAACTTTTCCTGTGTGCTGTATTGCCTTCTACATTTTTTTCTCTATATATTTTTCTGAGGGTTCATACTGTACATAATATTTTGTAACTTTTTTTATCGAGTGACAAATGGTGCATATCTTTTCATATCACTAAATATCTTCTACAAACAATTATTTTGTTAATCAAGCCCCTATTGCTTAACACTTAAGTGATTTCCAATTATTTGTCATCAACCCACCATATGCCAGCTAATGCTTTAATCTTGCTTTTCAGAATAAATTCATAGAAGAAAAATTGCTTGATCAATTCTCAAGGATAGACCATCTGCAGGGTCAAAAAGCAAGTCTCAATAAATTTAAAAAGATTGAAATCATACAAAACACTCTCAGATCATAAAGGAATAAAGCTGGAAATCAATACTAGGCAGAGTGTCAGAAAATTCACAAGTATATGGAAGCTCAACAATACACTCTTAAACAACCAGTGGGTCAAGGAAGAAATTACAAGAGAAATCAGTAAATATCTCAAGGCAAATGAAAATGAAAACATAACATATCAAAATTTATGGGACGCGGCAAAGGCAGTGCTAAGAGGGAAATGTATTGCCCTAAATGCCTGTATCAAAAAAGAAGAAAGAGCAAAAATCGAGGAATTAACTGTCCACTTGGAAGAACTAGAGAAAGAACAGCAAATTAACCCCAAAGCAAGCAAATGGAAAGAAATAATGAAGATTAGAGCAGAAATAAATGAAATTAAGAACATGTAAACAATTGAGAAAATCAACAAAACCAGAAGTTGGTTCTATGAGAAAATCAATAAGCTTGATGGACCCTTAGCGAGGTTGATAAAAAGAAGAAGAGAGAGGATGCAAATAAATAAAATCAGAAATGGAAGAGGAGACATAACCACTGACCCCACAGAAATAAAGGAAGTAAACAGATGATACTATGAACAACTTTATGCTAATAAACTAGACAATTTAGATGAAATGGACAACTTCCTAGAAAGATATGAACAACCAACTTTGACACAAGAAGAAATAGACAGCCTCAACAAACCAATCACAAGTAAAGAAATTGAATCAGTCATTAAGAAGGTCCCCAAAAAGAAAAGTCCAGGACCAGATGGCTTCACATGTGAATTCTACCAAACATTCAAGAAAGAATTAGTACCAATCCTGCTCAAATGCTTCAAAAAAATTGAAGAAGAGGGAACGTTACCTAACTCATTCTACAAAGCCAACAAGATTGAGATATTACAAGAAAAGAAAACTACATACCAATCTCTCTAATGAACAGAGATGCAAAAATCCTCAACAAAATTCTTGCAAATTGAATCCAGCAGCACATTAAAAAAATTTTACACTATGACCAAGTAGGATTCATCTCAGGTATGCAAAGATGGTTCAGTATAAGAAGCTCAATTAATGTAATACACCATATCAACAAATCAAAGTAGAAAAACCACATGATCATCTTGATTGATGCATAAAGGCATTTGACAAAATTCAACATCCTTTCCTTTGAAGTGTTGAAAGCACTTCAAAGGATAGGAATAGAAGGGAACTTCCTTGACATAATAAAGAGAATATATGAAAAACCCACATCATCCTCAACAGGGAAAAACTGAAAACTTTCCACCTAAGATCAGGAAAAAGACAAGGATATCCACTATCACCATTGTGATTCAACATTGTGTTGGAAGTTCTAGCCAGAGCAATTAGACAAGAAAAAGAAATACAAGGCATCAAAATTGGAAAGGAAGAAGTAAAACTCTCAGTTTGAAGATGATATCATACTGTATGTCGAAAATCCCAAAAAATCCACAGCAAAACTACTAGAGCTAATAAATGAGTACAGCAAAGTGGCAGGTTACAAGATCAACACTCAAAAATCTGTAGTGTTTCTATACACTAGTAATGAGCAACCTGAGGGGGAAATCAAGAAAAAAATTCTATTTACAATTGCACCCAAAAGAGTAAAATATTTAGGAATAACTTTAACTAAAGATACAAAAGACTTATACAAAGAAAACTACAAGAAATTGTCAAAAGAAATCACAGAAGACCTAAATAAATGGAAGGGCATACTGTGTTCATGGATTGAGAGACTAAATATAGTTAAGATATCAATTCTACCTAAATTGATTTACAGACTCAATGCAATACCAATTAAAATCCCAAAAACTTACTTTTCAGAAATAGAAAAACCAATAACCAAACTTATCTAGAGGGGCAGGGTGTCCTGAATAGCTAAAAATATCCTGAGAAAGAAAAATGAAGTTGGAGGCCTCATGCTACCTGACTTTAAGGCATATTATGAAGCTACCATAGCATGGTACTGGCATAAAGATAGATATATTGACCAATGGAATTGAACAGAGTGTCAGATATAGACCCTCTCATCTATGGACAATTGATCTTTGATAAGGCAGTCAAGCCAACTCAACTGGGAGAGAACAGTCTCTTCAATAAATGGTGGCTAGAGAACTGGATATCCACATACAAAAGAATGAAAGAGGATGCGTATCTCACACCCTATACAAAAATTAACTCAAAATGGATCAAAGACCTAAACATTAGATCTAAGACCATAAAACTTTTAGAAGAAAATGCAGCGAAATATCTTATCAATCTTATAATAGGAGGTGGTTTCCCAGAACTTACACCTAAAGCAAGAGCATTGAAGAAATAAATAAATAAATAAATGGGAACTCCTCAAATTTAAACACTTTTGTGCCTCAAAGATCTTTGTCAAGAAGGTAAAAAGACAGCCTACATAATGGGAGACAATATTTGGAAATGATATATCAGATAAAGGTCTAGTATCCAGAATATATAAAGAGATTGTTCTACTCAACAACAAAAAGACAGACAACCCAATTACAAAATGGGCAAAAGGCACGAACAGACACTTCTCAGAAGAGGAAATACAAGTTGCCAAAAGGCACATGAAAAGATGTTCAACTTCCCTGGCTATTAGGGAAATGCAAATCAAAACCACAATGAGATATCATCTCACACCTACCAGAATGGCCATTATCAATAAAACAGAAAACAACAAGTGCTGGAGAGGATATGGAGAAAGAGGCACACTTATCCACTGTTGGTGGGAATGTCAAATGGTACAACCACTGTGGAAGGCAGTGTGGTGATTCCTCAGGAAGCTAAGTATAGAATTGCCATATGATCTGGCAATACCATTGCTAGGTATCTACTCAGAGGATATGAGGGCAAGAACACAAACGGACATTTGCACACCAATGTTTATAGCAGCATTATTTACAACTGCCAAGAGATGGAAACAGCCAAAATGTCCATCAATAGACGAGTGGCTAAGCAAGCTGTGGTATATATATATGATGGAATATTATGCAGCTGTAAGACGGAATAAAGTCATGAAGCATGTAACAACATGGATGGACCTTAAGGACATTATGCTGTGTGAGATTAGCCAGAAAAACAAAAGGACAAATACTGTATGGTCTCACTGATATGAACTGACATTAGCGAATGAACTTGGAGAATTTCAGTTGGTAACAGAGACAGGAGATAGAAATAGGGTAGATATTGGGTAATTGGAGCTGAAGGGATACAGATTGTGCAACAGGACTGATTGTAAAAATTCAGAAATGGATAGCACAATACTACCTAACTGTAATACAACAATGTTAGAACACTGAGTGAAGCTGAATGTGAGAATGATAGAGGGAGGAGGCCTGGAGGCCAAATGAAATCAGAAGGAAAGACAGATGATAAAGTCTGAGATGGTGTAATCTAGGAATGCCTAGAGTGTATAATGATAGTGACTAAATGTACAAATTTAAAAATGTTTTTGCATGAGGAAGAACAAAAGAATGTCATTACTGCAGTGTGCTGAAAATAGATGGTACTTAATATTTAAAAATTTCAACTAATGTGTGAGACTAAAGAAAAAAATGTTTATTTGGTACAAATCTATACTTTGACTAGTGCATCTCCTAATATAACTTATGTAGATAGTTGATTGAACACCTTAAGTACGTGGAACTTTGTATGGGACATGAGATTTTGTTGGTTTGTCCAGGTGATGCCCTGATGAATCTCAGAGTGATTAGATCAGTGAGTGGAAAAGTATTTGCAAAGTCCCCTTCAGGGAATGGTGAGAACGGGGGAAAACTCAACTTCCCCAAGTTGAATTCTTGATATTCTCACAAGCAGTGTGGACGACCAAAGCTATAGGCTGAGCCCCCAGTCTTGGGGTTTGTTCATATGAAACTTAACCCCACAGGGGATAGGTCAAGCCTACTTAAAATTAAGCCTGAGAGTCACCCCCAAGAGAACCTCTTTTGTTGCTCAGATGTGGCCTCTCTCTCCAGCCAACACAGCAAGCAGACTCACCACCCTCCCCCTGTCTACATGGGACATGACTACCAGGGGTGTGGATCTTCCTGGCAGCGTGGGACAGAAA
>PVIY010013117.1:0-60014 GCA_004026745.1 Myrmecophaga tridactyla
TTACCTTTACTCATGGTCTTCCTTTCTACACTCTTCTCCACACCTCTTTCTTCTGCCTTCGTATCTGTCTCTAGTGCTCCCTTTAGTATTTCTTGCAGAGCTGGTGTCTTGGTCACGAATTCTCTCAGTGATTTTTTGTCTGAAAATGTTTTAATTTCTCCCTCATTTTTGAAGGACAATTTTGCTGGATATTGAATTCTTGGTTGGTAGTTTTTCTCTTTTAATAATTTAAATATATCATCTCACTGTCTTCTTGCCTCCATGGTTTCTATTGAGAAATCTATGCATAGTCTTATTGGGCTTCCCTTGTATGTGATGGATTGCTTTTCTCTTGCTGCTTTCAAGATTCTCTCTTTCTCTTTGACCTCTGACATTCTGATTAGTAAATATCTTGGAGTATGTCTATTTGGATTTATTCTCTTTGGGGTACGCTGCACTTCTTGGATCTGTAATGTTAAGTCTTTCATAAGAGTTGGGAAATTTTCACTGATAATTTCCTCCATTAGTTTTTCTCCTCCTTTTCCCTTCTCTTCTCCTTCTGGGACACCCACAACACATATATTCATGCACTTCATATTGTCCTTCAATTCCCTGAGTCCCTGCTCATATTTTTCCATTTTTTCCCCTATATTTTCTTTTTCTTGTCGAATTTCAGATGTTCCATCCTCCAGTTCACTAATCCTATGTTCTGTCTCCCGAAATCTACCATTGTAGGTTTCCATTGTTTTTTTCATCTCTTCTACCTTGCCTTTCATTCCCATAAGTTCTGTGATTTTTTTTTCAGACTTTCGATTTCTTCTTTTTGTTCACTCCTTGCCTTCTTTATATCCTCCCTTAATTCATTGATTTGGTTTTTGATGAGGTTTTCCATGTCTGTGTGTATATTCTGAATTAAATGTTTCAGCTCCTGTAGCTCATTTGAATTGTTGGTTTGTTCCTTTCACTGGGCTATATCTTCAATTTTCCTAGTGTGATTTGTTATTTTTTGCTGGCATCTAGGCATTTAATTATCTTAATTAGTTTATTCTGGAGATTGCTTTCACTTCTTTTACCTAGGGTTTTCTTGCTGAATGTATTTGTTGTCTCTCTGTTCTTTGACATTCAGTTCAGCTTTTTCTGGATCTCTAGCCTAGGTTTTGTTTAACAGAGGAGAATTTTTCAGTTCTTGTTTTCTTGTTTCTTGACCTGCTTGTATGGGGCCTTTTTCCCCCCAACCTCAGGAGTATCTACGTAGGTATTACAGACCCCAGCCAGATTTTCCCAGACCAAACTGCCTTTGTATCAGGAGGAAAGAGTCACCTGTGTCAGTTTTCCCTGAGGGTGAGACCCAGCAGGTTGTAAGACTTTCCTGTGAAGTCTCTGGGCTCTGTTTTTCTTATCCTGCCCAGTATGTGACGCTTGTTTGTCTGCAGGTCCCACCAGCGTAAGATGATGCGGTACCTTTAACTTTGGCTAGGGGCGTGGTGGAGACAGAGGAAAGGTTGTAGGCTGGTTTTAATGGCTTCAAATTACCAAGCTCTGGTGTCCGAACTCCTTGAGGGAGGGATTCCACCTGAGTTGGGCTCCACCCCTCCCCTGGGGAAGGCACAGGCTCCAGACAAGCCCTCAAACGAGCTAGTTTCTGCCTATGCCTGGGGCAGTTGCAGCCTGAAAAGTCCTGCCGCTGTATCCAAAGGTAGTCAAGCCTTTGTAGAAACACAGCCCCCAAAACCTGTTTCCTTCTTTTTTTTTTTTGCCTTTTTCCGTCAGCCCTGCCCCCTTGACACCAGAGCAAAAACATGCGACCTCTGCTTTGACCAGGTTCACCTGAGCTGGGGATCTATTTTTAGTAGTCAGAATTTGTTAATTAATTGCACAATTGGTGTTTGATTGTGCTCAGTCCCTGCTGCTGGTAAAGTCTCTTTCCTTTCCCCTCTGGGAAGCAGCCGTGGGGGAGGGGCGCCGGCTGCCATGGCTTTGGGAACTCACGGCTCTGGGGGGGCTCACAGCCGGTCCAGCTGGTCCAGACTGGAGTACGCTGTGTGTCCGGTGACTGACGTGGCCCCAGGAGCTGTTCTGTACTGTGTCTGGTTATTTAGTAGTTGTTCTGAAGGATGAACTAAAATGCGCATGTTGTTAAGCTGCCATCTTGGCCCGGAAGTGGATGGTTTATTTTTAAAATTAGGTATAATTTGTTTTCTGAACTTTTTGCAAACCCTTAATTAAAGCAAAAAAAAAAACAAAACAAAACATCTATTGGCCATCCAGCACTGGATGAGCACCTCACATTTAGTGAAGATTCCCCGCCCCCACCCCAGTCTGCTCTAGCACCTATCTGTGTGCTGTATGTGCATGTGAGGGACAAAGCCATTTCCCTAGAGGGACTTGGACTGCCATGGTGTTCCCAGGCTTTTACAATCTGGAAACCTCATACGAGTTTTCTGAGGTCTCCAAACAGATGGAAATAAAGCTACTTCTAAGATAATCGGGAAATAGCTACAACACAGAAGCAGATAGTGGACTATTTATTTTTTCCCTTCCTTACTCCAAGTAATTCCTCTTTTCTCTGTCTTCCTACTGTGCAAATAGACATTCCCCATTTCTTTACCTGCTTTTCCTAGTTTGCAGTGTCTGTCAGTCCTTTGCCTTTTTATCTCCTCCTGGCTGTGTATGATGGTGCTCTATATGTCATCCCTAAACCTCTATTCCTTCCTCCTCCTTTGTGCCGCTCTTTAACATGGAAGCTTCTTTCTGTCTTTTGTCTTACCTTTGACCTTTCTCATTGGCAGATTCCCTTACTTGTTGTCCTTGACATATGAAATTATTTTTCAATAGCAAAATTTCCAACAAAACCTGGTATTCTTTTTTGTGGCTGGAGAGGAAAGAATTCCTCGAGAGTCAGAGAGCCCATCAAATGAATGTAAGTAGATTGTGAACATTTGTTAGAAGAGTGAACTTGTTCTCTCATCTACTAAAGCTTTTATAATGTAATTACTGTACACAGGTATAGACACAGTTTGTGTATGGTCAATTATTCTTAGGAAATTTGCACCTTTTTTTGTTGAAGCAACAATGTACAAAGCTAGAAATAGTCAAATATAAATTGTGTCGTACAAGCTACATTCTACATAAAGACTTGAAATTAAGTAAAAGTAATGTGGAATTAAGTGACCAAGGGAAACAATGGAAAAGAGGAAGTTTGTGCAGGCACTGAGGGATTTTTGGAAGCAGTGTGGTGCAGTGCAAACTGCATGGAACAGAACATAGGAGAACTTGAGTTCATGACATCCCTCCACTGCTGAGGAGCTGTGCGCCTCTAAGGAAAGCTCTTACACTCTGTGATCCTAGATTTTTTCATCTGGCAATGATAATGATAGTCTAATAATGCTTATCAATTACAAAGTACTTAATAAACATTGTATGTATAGAAATTGCATATTGATTATGTTTATCAATATGCACTTTCTACGATCCCCATAACAACCCTTCTAAAGTGCATGCTTGCCACATAGTATAAATGAGTTATGCCTGGCTCATGCTGCCTCTTACCAGATAATCAGGGCGTTAATTCAGATGACAGCACACCTCTCAAAATGACCTTGGTTAATATATTTCAATAGTTTCTGAGTTGCAGATAAACTGGATGTCTTATATTTAAACTGTAGGTCTAAATCATAGAAAATTTGGGCTTAGATATTTAATTGAGGGGAAATATAGCATAATGGTGGAGAGCAGGGACTCTGGAGTAAAGCTACCCTGGGTTTGATTCCTGCATCTGGCACTAACGAATGATGTGACCTCAGTCATTTCATTTAATTTTATTGTTCCTCAGTTTCCTGCTCTGAAAAATGAGGCTGCTGATAGTACCTTTCTCAAAGGGGTGCTCTAGTTATAAAATGAGAGTATATGACTGCTTAGAATATTGCCTCATACCTAGTAATTGCTATATAAGTTTTAGCGTCTAGATATTACTAATTTCTGAAGCATCTAAAATAGCTGATACAAATACACGTAACTGGAAATAAGAATTCTACATCCTCTGTGTTATATCCCCTTGAATCTTGTTGTCTTCTGCAGCCCCTCACCTAATTCCATTACATCTAGGATACAATTATACAGCATTTAGTTTTTAAGAATATGTGTGTGTTTGTACAATTTGTATATAACTATCTGTGCTATACATTCCTGTATATGTGCATATAGATAGATAGACAGACAGATAGGAGGGAATTTTAGGCTCTAGTAAATTACTTACATAATTTTCCCATAATAATTGAATATTAGGTGTTAGTTTTTCAACTAAGTCTATGTGTACAAATGTACCCACCGTAGTGAAAGGCTCACACACTATAATAAAGTACTAACAGAAGAAAGAGTCCTTTAAAAGTTCCTTAACTTTGGAAATATGCTTTTTAGGACAATTTTGTTTGTTCACATAAATTTATGGACTGTTTGCTTTTGAAAATTGATTTGCTCATTCCCCTTATGAATGTCAACACAAAGTCTATTTCTTCTCTTACCTTATTTATCCATCCAACACTCTATGAAATGTGTAAATTCAACTTTTAGTCAGAAAAGCACTTCAGACTTCGAGTTTGGTTCTACTTTCTGGGCTTACTATGCATGGAATGAATATGGCAACCTGTAGCAGAAGCTACTAGTTACCTCCTCGTTAAAATAAAATTCTCTTTATTTTCTATTTTTTTCTGATTATTATAAGGAACTTAAAACTAAAAAAGTGTGTATGCAGTTTTTATACTTGAGCCATGATTTAAAAGTGATAATTATGAGGGAACTCATTCTCAGCTACTAAAGTTTATCAGGAAAAATCTAATTGGATATTGCACACCCCATAATACTTAATAATTGAAATGAATTGAATCATAGCTCCCAAGAATCATGTTCATATATAACTTACCATTTTCCACTCACTTGTTATTTACTTTACTGTATGATATTTAAAATTACTGTTTCCTGACACATTTAATATTATATTTGATTCCATAAAATCACAGATTTAAATGTATAACAGAAAAAAATTACATGTAGATATATATTTTCAGGTGACTCCCTTTTAAAAATTATACATAGAACACTATGGAGAAATAGAGACTCAACCACACTTTGGGATATAATTGAACTTATCTTCAAAACTAGTGTACACTCTTAAAAACCTTTTATTTCTGCATGTTATTTTGTTAGGAGACTTAATTACTTAAGTCTGAGCTTCATGTTGAGTGTGTGACTATCTGGGTACATGAGAGATGGTTTATTTTGAACCATTAATATCTAATTATATATTTTTAGTCAGAAAGATTTTATTTTTAAACTTTCTAACAATGGTAGCTTTTAGCATAACTCCTGATGATAACATCTTGTTCTAGTTGGCCATTTTAATCATGTAAATAAATCCACATATTTTAATAGCTATCTAGTTATGACCTGCTCAAATAAATGGCCAAACTTTTAAAGAGAACTGTTAGCCACAAATAGAAGGCGTATACTAACATATATAAAGCTAACATGCATTCTCTGCATCCTATGTTACATCTGTCTACCCAATTGGCAATTCAGTAGCCCTTCTAGCTTGGGATCTAAATAGTTTTTGCAGTTGTGATCAAATAACTGCTACTATACGGAATGCTTTCTAATTTGGCTAAAGTGCTAGCTCAGTTGAGGTTAAGTTCAAGATGGTTTGCAGATGGTCATTATTTGGAGTCTGGGACGTATCGCGTGGGATTCCCAATGCCTCTTTGCCGATCTGTGTGCCACAGGAGAGGACAGGCTGCAATTGAAGAGCCTTTTGCTCTGATGAAGGCTCTAACTAACTCACTGTTCTTCAGTTGGTCAGTAAAACCTCAGTGTAAAACCTCAGTGTCTTAGTTGCCCTAACTTGAAAAAAGAAGTAAAATATATTGTCCCTAACTTGTTAGACTGTTTGGTAGCTCAAATAAGTGAACCAATGCATTAGCAATGACAAAAATTATAGTGTGCAGATTTTTTTCCTTGGGTTATTTCATTTTATGATGGTAGGAGTTATGGGTTTGAATTGTCATTTTTGTAGAAGGAAAATGGAGGGTCAGAGAAAAACAGGTTAATGAGCCATTTTGCCTCTGGAGAACATTAAACAGACTTGATTTACCCCCATTGTTTGCTAAAAAATGTCTAAACCGAAATTCTAACGGTCTAATCCAAAATTCTAGGGTAACTTAGCTGTCCTGATTTTAACACTGGATGTCCTATTTCCAGAGAAATCCCTCAGTCCGGAGCAAACCTGTAGGTTAGTTAGGCTGTACCCACATTTCCGCACTTGCCGTTCATGTGTGAATCTCTGGATTTTCTCAGTATTGCAACATGGACATGCAGCGGGGGTTCCTACAGAGCTAGAATGTTAACTAGCAGGATCATGTTCAGATCTCATTAGCCCCTGAAGCCCATACGTTTGGGGAGGGGGCCATTAAAGAAGCCGATATAAAATATACAAATCCAAAACTAGAAGCAAGTCTCAGAAAGAGCCTGTGTAAATGAGGGGCCTTAATTTTCATGAGAAATTTGCTTCTCGTAATTATAAATCAACTTTGTCTCTTCTCCCAACAGCTATTATTTATGATCTTTTAATTTTTAAATGGAAAATATATTCATGCTTTAAATATGAAATTATATTTTACTTTAAAAAGTCAAATGGACTTTTGGAAATAAGAAACAAATATAAATCCTGGACATCATGGCAGTAAGAATGGTTTATAAGTATATTGCATTGCTGCAACATATATAGAGATTCTCAAGGATTTAAAAGAAACGAATACTTAAGATTCTGCAACTCTTAAGCTGCTTTTTTTCCAAGACTGTCAGTCTTAGAGAACAAAGATTTTTTATATAGCTAGCTATGTGTATCCCTTGTTGTCATTCTTTATTATTATTATTATCTAGTCCGTTTACTTAAAGGCAGTTTAAGGTTCATCTAACAAACCTTTAACTTTTAAGACTTTGGAAGACCAACATCTTTTTTAGTCACGAACCCTTCTCAAAAAACCGCAGGCTGACCTGCGATTCCCCTCTGGAATTCCCTGGACTGATGAAGGAATAAGCGATAAGACCCCCTAACGCATGTCATTTCCGTGCTCCTGAGCCTTTTCGTTTCTCTAGCTGTGGTCTTTATCTTCCATCAGGCAGTGAAAGACTTATGTGTCTTCTGTTTAAATTCAGAAACCTCATTCATCAGATATTCTTTTCTTAAATGTGTGCTGCTTGTTTGCATGCGTAGCTATTTCTGGATAGCAAGTTTGAGTGGGAAAGTTGGCTGCTCAAGTCACCACGTGTCGGAATTAAGACAGCTCCTCAGCTGCTGCGAGGGGAAGCTGGCAGAGCGTGGCTTCCGGCTCCTCGTCCCATGCGGTGAAGCTCCAGGGACGTCACAGGCTCTGGACAGCTTGGTGGGGACTGTGTGCCCTGATAGTCTGCTGACTTCCTGAAGGCAGGATCTGTCTTTATTTCTTCATTATTTGTCTTCCACTCAAAAGTATTTGTTGAATGAACAAAGCTGTTGCTGAAATTTGGGCAGAACCCAAAGTTCTAGTTACATGGCTGACCATTCTGATCTGGGTCACCATGAGATATGAGGGAAAAATGGGTCCTGCTTTGTGCTGTGCTCTGAGTGCCATTTCCCACTGTATTAATATTGGGTTGCTTGTTTCATGAAATGATAAAAGTGAAGTGAAATGATAAAAGTGAAAAGATTTCTTAGCCTCATTTTTTCTTTGTCTCTTTGGCTTCAAGAACTGACTAGGTTTTTTTGTTCTTCTCAGCATCACCGTAAACTTGTATTTATGTATTTATTTACATCTGTTATCATTTGATGCCTTCCTCAGGAGGTCTCAGGGTTAAAAATCTGACATTCTGAAGTTTGGATAAGAAATAAGTTACTGTAGAGGAATTTAGTGTAAGGTTCCTCTCTTCTAGGCAGAAGTGTAGACATGTGCACAGCTTTGGCTCACACACATGGCACAGGCAGCCTTGGTTAGCCTTTTAACCTGTTGGGTGATGCATATGAGAACAGGCAACAAAAAGAGAAGGACTATTATTAGGAAAAAGGTGTTTCCATTTCTGTGGTACTGGAATGCAATATACCAAAAATGGAATGACTTTTTAGAAAGGGAATTTATTAAGTTGCAAGTTTACAATTCTAAGGCCATGAAAATATCCAAATCAAGGCAAGGCTATAAAAATGTCTTAAGTGAGGTATCCAGGGAAAGATATCTTTGCTCAAGAAAGCTGATGATATTCGGAGTTTTTCTCAGCTGGAAAGGAACATGGAAAGCATGTCTGCTAGCTTTCTCTCCAGGCTTCTTCAGTGGCTTCCCAAGGGCATTTTCCTTCTCCATCTCCAGTGGTCTCTGGCTGTGTGGTGACTCTAAAGCTTTTTACAGAGTGCAGTTCCCTCTTAAAGGGCCGCAGTGAGCAAGCCCCCCTGGGATGGGGAGAGACACATCTCCATGGAGACCATCTGTGTCTGAATGTTGGAGGGGATTTATAGTCACAACAGCCTCCTGAGGAGAGGACTGAAAGCCTGACATTAAGGACCTGTATCTTGGGGTTCCTAGTACTCATTGACATTAACATGGAGAATTAGGAAACCATTTTCAGATTCGTATATTTTACTGTGGGAATGCCTTTTTGAGATAATCAAGATCAAACCTGACATTTTATAATTGGCAAAGCCAAGATCAGAGAAAGTTGTCTTGGTTAGTATATTTATAGGCATTGTCAAAATGAGGGCCGCTTGGCCCATAATGAGGGAAGGCCCAGTCACTGGCATCCAGAATCTCAAAGGGTGACATTATCTTGGTTCCGTCCCCCCCCAGCCTCAGAGGCTCAGCAGTACTCTCAGCATGCCCCTCTCCTAGAGGCAGCTTCCAAGGCACCTACCCACAGAACCCAATTCCTAAAAACCAGGGCAAAACAATGCCGACTGATTTTGTAATGGAAACTCCCTGTGATGTAACAGAAATTCTGCAGCAGGACTGGTGCATTTTCTCCCTTCAGTAAATCCTCAGTACGTGCAGTTGCAATCACAAAGTGTTTGGTCAGCCTGAAATAGAGCAGTGTGCAATGAAGGGAATGATTGGCCGTTTCCAGAGTCTGGTCAAGAGAGGCTTTGCAGAAGAGATCATAGCAGAGCAGGATTAATATGTGTTTGTCAGGCAAATGGAGGTGACTGCAGCCAGAGAGACGGTACTTGAAAGGCAGAGAAACATGCCTGTGCTACGGTCAGCTTGCATTATAAAATGTGCAGGGGCTGGCTGGGTGAGAGTTGGGAGGTCTAGAAATGTTTAGGAGTAGATTTGGAAAGATAGAAAGGGACCAAGTCTCGAAAAATCTCCATTCTAGGGAAGAAAAAGAAAATCCAATAATGAGACTACGAAGAGACAGAGAGGTAATGGGAAAATCATGAAAAATTGGTATTCCAGAAGCCAAAAGTAAGGGCAGTCTTAAACTGAGATCAGCTACCTCAAATACTGAAGTCCATGGGATTAAAAAGGAGCAGGCAGACGGACAGCAGAGGGCCTGGAGAAAGTCAATTTGTATGAGTTTATAGAAGGAGCCACCTGCATGACTTTCCCTCCAAGTCAGGAAATTTACTACTAAATAGTTAAACGGCCTCTTATTTTCTTTTCTAAGTCTTTTGTCTCAGTGCTTAAAATGTTGTTTGTATTTGAGGGATTTATGTTGGAATCCTCTACCCCTAGGCATTTTAAAGTACTTGACTCTGCCACAGTTTTTGTTCCAGCTCTCTGGGAAATTCCCGCTTTTGTTTTTTTACCCTGAGGCCTGAGAACTCAGAGTAGCAGGCTTTGCCTTCTCATTTTTACAGCTGCAAGGGCTGAGGCTGCTTTGCTCTCTGAAACTTTTTTCTATTTTTTTTTCTTTTCAAAAGGTATATTGTCAAGTCCTCCTTAATTGTTCACAAAGCATTTTCTTTTTCATTTATTCCATTGTCTGAACACATTCCCAGATTAGCGGTTTTTATAGTCTGTGTTTTACTAGGATGATATAAGAACCTCTGTTGGTCAAAATAAGTATTTCTCTATGCCATTTAAAATCACAAAAATTAGGAAAGTCAGTCTAAGAAAATAAACATTATATTTTAATATACTTTTCTGGTCTTTATATGTTAGTTTGAGCAATTTTTGTTCTTTTAAATGTATAATGCTACCTCTATTCTTTTAGGAGTCAGCATGTTTATATGCTCCTACATATACTTTCTCTATGCAAAATTTCTATAACATATGAGCAATACATAATCTTATACAATTAGAGCAGAGTTTTGTGGCTCAGAGCGTCCTTTGCAATGGTAGTTCAGGGGTGCAGGAATCAATAAGGAATAATCAGTAAAGATGTCATACAGAAGATGAAGTGTGAACTTTATTTGTATTTATTTTTTCCTTTTATTGCATGGGAAGGCACTGGGAATCGAACCCGGGTTCCTGGCATGACAGGCGAGAATTCTGCCTGATGAGCCACCATGGCCCACCCCCGAACTTTATTTTGAATGATAGTCAGTGTCTCCGTTTGGACCTATGGTTGTAAATATCAGGGTTCTACTCAGCAAACTCAGGGAGCAAGTGCCTTGTATGGACTGGGAGGAGACAGAATACATCACAGAACGCACAGCCAGGAGTTACACTCCAGTGTCACATGGTGCCCAGAACCAAAGCCTTGCTCCCACAGTCTCTTTCTCCAGGGGCATCTGCTCTCCCACCTGGGCTTCCCCATGTGCACCTGTCCCTCCCTCCCCTTTTTCCTGAGATCAGCTTTCTCTACCTCTCTGCACCATGAGGAGAAGTTACAGCTCACACCCCAAACTTCCAGGTTTTTATATCCTCAGTTTTCAAGTGTCTATAAATGCTGAACGGCCTCTCAGAACCCTGATTGCAATGTCCTACAAAAGAGCGAGTCTGCTGGATCAAGGAAGGTCACACATCTTCTCTGGTCAGCTGGTGACATGATGAGGTTATATGGTGAAAGGGCTGGCCCTTAAAAGCATCTACAAGAAAAGGAGTGAAGGAGGCAGGAGACAGGGCAGTCAGGTAGGGACAGGACAGGCTGTGGGAATGCACAAAGACAGGAAGGAGCAGAAAATGACACTGTAAACTTGGATGTGCCTTTCTATGGATGATAAATTTCATTTAGAGAATAACTTCTTATTCTAAGGTTGTTGACACTGACAATGATCCAAGTGTAGAAAAAACTACAAAAGTCATTGAAGAACCATAATGATACACATTCTTTTTATTTTAAGTTCCAGACTCTTGAGGGGCACTTGCACAGCAGCTCATGTCCTGCCCCTGGGCTGAGCCTGAATCCAGGTGCCAGAGGTGTGGGAATAGGGTTTTCCTGGATCAACACAAAGACAGATTCTAGGTTAGGAGTCCAAGAAGCCGAGGAAAATCTAGAGGCTGACAGTGGACTCCGGATTAGGAGAGTCCGGTGTAAGAGTTATGGATTTCAGGTTCCCAGGATCAGTAATGCAGATGGCCCTGTGGAGAGAAGGCAGGTCAGGAACAAGAAGCCCTGTACAAGTTTTCTTCCAAGAGCCAGGGACAACCTTCAAGGCATGAATGGTTAATTGGTACATGGTTTCCTTGGCTGGAAAGGAAAGTGAAGGGTTGAAGAGCAGGACAATGAGTTGGTAAAGCCTCTTATTTGATAGATTTGGAGTCAGTAACAAGAAGTCAGTGAATATTGCGAACGTGCAGAGAAATGAACTATGCCCCATGAGTGAGGGATTGCAGAGCAGGAGGAATCAATAGTCTAGGATTGCCCTGGACAAGTGCTTAGAATGCCGGGAGGAGAGGACAAAAAGCCTCCAACAGAAACAGAAGAATTGTCAAAGGGTCAAGGGAAAATCAGGATTTGTTATACCACCAACATGAAGGAGAAAGCATTTCAAGGAAGGGGGAATACGTGTCAAATGCAGCTGAGAGATGAAGAAAAACGAGGTTGGAGAACAGTCCATTGCATCTGGCAATAAGGAGGCCATTAGTGACCCTTAAGAGAGAAGGAGATTGGTTTGGTTGGAAATCAGGTTTCCAGGGGTTAAAGTTTTGAATAGGTATGAAAAATGAAAGCAGTAAGAATAGATCAATCATTTCAGATGCTTGTCAGTGAAAGGAAAGAAAGGGAAGATAACTGAGGGAATAATGGGATTAAAACATTTTTTTTTAGAGGTAGAGTTACATAAATGTTTAAAAGTGATGCCTGTCTTTCCCCGTTTTCCACAGTCCTGTTCTCACATACCTTAGTTTTCTCTACTAAATTGATGGCTTATTGATTTTATGTTTCCCTATGGAATCCTTATTTGTTGTTTTTATATAATCTCCTTTTTTCTCTTACTGACACAGCTTCAAAAAAAGGAGTCAAATCACAAACCTGTTCACTTTGAGCAGGGGTTTTAGGGAAACCCAGAAGTTTGAGTTTGGAAGGGTTGATTTAGTGCCACTTGAAGAATTATCTAAGGATTCAGTTTACTTTAATTTACTACCCTTAGCATGGATAATAGTGAACAATATTTAAATTTCCAGCTAAATTTAAGAAAGAAATTCTAAAACTTATGGCACTACTTCTTACTACTTTTATCCCCATATCTGGTGTAATTTGAACTGGCATTCAAGGGATCGCGAACAGAAGAAAGGAAACAAACAACAAGTAAGAACCAGACTCCACAAAGCATCTGGACTGAAAAATATGGACGTGGAGCCTAGTGTCGGACTCTCATTAACCAGACTTCGAGAACAGGGAAAATGACAATGAACGTGGGTTTAGTGAGTGGACATGAGCGAGAGTTACTGGCCACAAGAAATTTATCACCTACATATTACCATCTTTTCTCATACTGGAGACAGAGCTTGGTCAGACACAGCACTTAAACACAGATTGGTTTGAACATAGATAAGGAACTTACTCAGATGTAAACAAAGTCATAATACAGAGAGATGATGAGATATGTATGATTTCCAAAGTCGTTGTCTGTTCTCCAGAGAATCTAAAGTACCCCAGAGAAGAGTACAAGATGTGTTTACTGGGCTAATTTTACACAAGAATATTTCAAATAGAAATGTGTTCATTAGAAATGTGCCCATGTTATGAAATTTGACCAAGGAAGTATTTTCTGGTGCAAAATTTATTAAAACAATTGAATACCTTGATCATTTTTCTAAACAGCACCATTTACAGCAACAAAGTCATTTTATTTAACTGAAAATATTTGCATCAGTAGTGTAAGAAAGAAAGGGGTATGAGCGAGCATAAGAGGTACCTGGTAAACAGAGGTAGGAAACAAACATACAGAGCTGTTTTGCTGCATTGAGCACCAAGCCCTGTATGCATGATTGAATCAAACATCAGCTTCCACCTCCAACCTCACTGTCAAAATGGTAGGAAAAATAAGCAAACAGTGGGACCAAAGGAACCCATTCCCTGCTTGTCTTGGCCTCAAATGACCTGTTCATTAATTAAAAAAAAAAAAAAATCAGAGAAAGTGGGCTGAAGAATCGATTTAGCCTACAAAATCATTGAAATAATTTTGGAGAAATCTTCAGCATTTCCTGAAGTTGCACAGTCACCAGCTCCTAAAAGATAGGCTAAAAATAGTCTCAGAAATGACAGAATCATGCCATCTCAAGATGACTAAAGAGGAATACTCTTGGGGATGTATAGTCTAGTCATATTTGCTTTGTTGTTGTTATTTTGAATTCGTTGCATATATTAAGAGCTGACGTAATTATTGAGTGCATGCTTTGTGCCGTGCATTCTTTGGTCATTCCTTTAATCCTCACATGGCCCAATGCAGTAGGTATGAATGCCCCAGTTCGACAGATGACAAAAAAAAAAGGCTACCCAAGGTCACATAGTAAGTGGCAGAGCAGGATCTGAAGCCAAGAAGGCAGGCAGTCTGGCTTGAGAATGCCTTCTCCTGACCTCTGCTGTGGTCACACACAGTCCCGGTGATACAGAGGTGTTGGTTGCATGCAAGGCTGAAGTGGCTTCTTTTTTATTATCATTATTATTTTTGATCTGACAAATTGTAAGAGGCTCAACTCAACAGGTATTGATTGTGTTGATACTTCTTTCTCCATTCCTCCTATTTTTTTCAGACTTGTTTTCACCCTGTTTCTGTAGCTACTTAGTCCCTTCAGCAAGGCTCAGATTTTATATCGTCCTTTCCTGAGAACTCTTTTACCTTGTAATTGTCACTTACCTTGCTGCTTTTATTTTATTTTTCTGAAACATCTACCACACTCACATCTGTGAGGAGTAGGGCCAGGCTTTTGGTTATCTTTTCCTTAATTACATATTATCAGATAATGGTTGCATTTTAGTTGGTGTTGTTTGATAAAATTCACCATAGTCATTTCCTGTGGAATTAGATCCATTGAAAAGGTTGTAAATGAAATCTATTCTTTTAAATACAAAAATAATTACTGCTATGGATGCGGTATGGATGCTCTTATTTCCTTCTACCATTCTGAATGATAATCTGCGTTGATTATTTCTTTTCTTCCATATGGTTTCTCAACATTTAAACATGGGTAAGCAGCTCTCTGAGTTACTATCATCAGTGAGAACATCTCAGGGATAATTTGTTCAGTTTGGTCGAGCTGCCCATTCCTTCCTTCTAACTCAGAGAACAAATGTGTGATTTCTCTGCTATTGGCATTTAGAGAGAGCATTGCTAATGGTGGTGGAGATAGGAGGGTGGAAGGAAGAGCCACTGAAGCTCAGTATATGCTCAGGTATTGATAGGAAGAAAATAGCTTTGTAGTCATCAGTGTCCAGCTCTTAAATACAATATTATGGTTCCATAATAATTTATGGTCCATTCTTTAAAATATTTCTGATTGTATTTGAATTTTTAATCTGATTGCTGATTTCATATGCAAACTGTATGATAATCAGCACCATTCTTAATAAATAATTATCCATTATTTCGGTATTTAAAAAAAATGTTGAAACTATTTGACTGTGTGTAAAGTAAGGAATGTCACTCCGGATGTTAGTAATTGTGATATTCCTCAATGGATTTTGTTTGGCTCCAGAAACTCTCAATGACCCGGTTGATGGTTTGTGTTTATGTTGTTAGAACCATTAGGTTTTAGCACATGCAATTTCTTAGAAAACGTGTAAAAGCTGATAGAAATAAACGGCATTATTGTGTGGTTCCAGGAGGGTCACACACATGCTTGTGTTTACCCCATGTCCATGCGGGGAGTAAAATCCCCTGCTGGGACCTACTGACTGCTCCTTTGCCCAGGGGCTACACAGCAGAGAACCCAGCTGGGACTTGAAGTCATGCCAGCTCACATCAGGAACAGTCTGCTCCCTTTTAGGAAACCTTAGGAAGGCAACATTGAAATAGCTGAAGGCATCGGGGCGAGTCACTGCCGGCTTCCTGCACTGTGAAAGGCTCAGCTGTCATTGTGTCCCAGGTAGCACGGGTCCCTGGTTAGCTTGGCCAGCCTGTGCATCTGCTCCACCCACTGGGCTAACACCCCCTTGCTTCAGTGACTTCAGTGTGTTCTGGCAATATTTTGTGCTCAACTGGAGAGTCTGTAACTGGGATGGAGCCACTGGGAGCTGTGCGGAAGTGCTGTGGCACCCATCCAAGCACTCAGGAGCAGCAATTTTTATGGCAGTATGTGGTAAACGTGCCCTCTCGAGCCATACTGCGCAACATAAAAGTAGGAAATATACTCGGTTGGAGAGGAAGGAGTACAATTAATGGTAAACATGAGTAATAGTTCCAACTGCAGTTGCTACGACAGAAGAAAATGGAAGGAGCACAGGAGGAAAGGAAATGTAATATGGGTATAACAATTCTATGAGGAATGATCCTGGAAAATTAGTTTGAAGACAAATAAAATAGAATGTTGTACATTAGGTTTTTCACAAGATTTAAGGTTATTGTGAGGTTGCGTTAAACTAATTTAAAGAAAAAGTAGGAAACGTTCTCAGCCTTGGTTACGCCAAGCTTAATGTAGAACTGTGAAGTCCTGTGGACGCTTAGAGCCCGTTAGAGGCTGAGCAGCAACTCTTGTGCCGTTCCATTCTCCAGACTCCCTTCTTTGCCTCTCTAAATACTCACAAGTGCATCATCTTTGCTTTCTTCGCTGCCTCCAGGCCTTTTCTACATTATTTCTGTATGACTATGAGCTTCTATTTTATAATACTTTGTAAGCTTCTGGATATGTTTCTGATATTCACATATCTGAAAGAAAGTTTGATGTGATTCATTAGTCACTAGCCATTATGGACCACCATTATTAGATAAAGGTTTTATTCCAGGATGCCTTAAGCATCGAGCAGTCCACAGACGGCAATCTTTTGTCTCGGGCATAATCACAACAGCTGGTTGTGTACTCCCAGTTAGACTACATTGTACATAGGAAATTCTTAAGGACTCAGTACACAGTAGGGTGTGATGAGTGTCATTTACTTTCCACAGAGTCTCATTAATTATTCTCTTAAGTGATCACACATTACATACAGTAGTGAGTTAATCCATGTGCCTTATTAGTGTTACTAGACTAGCATTCAAGATGTACCACCAATTAATCTGGTCTCTTTTTCTTTAGCTTTAACATCTTTAGTCTTAGAACCCTGTGCTTCAGCTAAGTCAATCTGCTATGTGCTACATAGCAATTCCACGAATCCACCATTTTGCTTTTTTTTTTAGACCATCTCTCTCTCTGAACAGCCTTCTCTCTCTTCCCTAACAGAAAATCCACAGCTTTTTGGCATGTTAATTCATTTTATTCATTTCCAGGCTCACTTCTCTAAAACTCGCCTACTTCATATCCAAAGAAATTAACTTTTTTCTCTAGTCTAACCAGTGCATTCTTCTACATTCCTCCGGCATTCTTTTTGGCCCACACTGTTATACGCTGCTCTTTTGAATTGCTTAAGACTTATCTTGAGGGAATTTCATGTTCTTTTTTTCCCCCCGTTCTCCAACTAAATCTGAGAGCTCTTGAGGGTATGCATTTTTATTTCTTTGCCTTCTTTCTACAGTGCCTGTCAGTTCCCTATGCAAAGTGGCTGCTCAATAAACTTTTGCTATGGGGCTAATTATGTGGCATGATAGGCAAGGCATGAGTCTGTATGGAAATTTCAATGTTTACAATGCAGATGTGGAAAATTTAGTGCAGGAGCAATGACACTAACAAAATTAAAGGGGCTAAATTTTAGCACATATTTCCAAATGTTAAACTTCCCTATTGAGGATAGCAAGAAAATTCCAGGCAGAGAAGACAGGGTTTTGAAAGTTAACATTGGATGAAAATTGTTCTTGAAAACAAATTTACACTTGTAAGAAATTTGTGTCAGTTTTTTTTTCAACTTGAATAGGAGAACAAACTTATTCTAGGTATGACCAATAAAAATTGGGTTATACAGCAAAAACTTTTCTCCTTTTGTTAGATATTGCCTTTCTGTACAATGGATATGTAAATATAGATGATAAGTGATATTTACCAGAGAAAGTGGGCAGTGAGTATATGTAAAATGTTTGGCTCATTGACAGGAGGTAGGATCCCGCATCGGATCTATTTTGTTGCAATAGTTCTTTGTAAACCCATATAGATTACCAAAAGCAAGTGGAAAAAAATCCACAGCTAATGAAAATGCACCTGCTATAAAAATAAGACTTGATAAACATGTATTGAGATTGAGGCACTGTAATAAATTCCATTTTCTGTTTAAGGAAAAACCTTGCAGAATTCCTTTTTATTATTTTAAATGCATATCACAGATATTTCTTCTGTCTTATAGTGTACATACAGTTGGGATTTTAATTTCTTGATGATTCAGAAACATGAAAAGTTTCATAAATAATAGAGATCTTAGCATTTAGGTAGCTGATTGAGTTCAAAGGAAGCTGACTAAAGAAGAGAGAATTGTTTTCCAAATATTCATATAGCACCCACTGGGCCAAGATATTTTTTTTGTGCCATGGAGACAATATGCACATAGTTATGCCACATACATATGAAACAAAAATGAAGAGAAATCATAAAAAATAATTTAGGAACTGTTCTTAAAGATACAAAATTATCTTATAAACTTTAAAAACTATCATTTTAGAGGTTAGAGAAAGTGAGAGAGCTTTTCTTGTTCTAATAATTAAGACAGGTTTTACAAAGTATGTAAAATCGAAGATCTAGTTGCTGTGAAAACTGGGCTAAGGAAAATGTTAGATTACAATGGAACAGGGAATTGTAAAATGTATATGGCTGTGAAATCAGAGAAAAACACATTAAAAGTTAATATTCCTTGTGGGTTTTTTTTCAGGAGAACAAGTTATCTCGCATATCATGACTAAGTCAGTTATACTTGAATGAAGATGTGGCTAGATTAAGGAGGGTCTTGAATACCAAGCTAAAGCATTTTAAGTTTTTTTGACAGTTGTTCTCATAACCTGCCACTGAAGATTTTTGAGAATGAAGCCATGACGTGAGTGTGGGAAAGGTAAGGCTGGCAGCTGTCTGTGGTATAACGATCAAGTGGAATGGCAGGATCTTTAAGATGGAAGTGGTAGGCTAAAAACTTAAAGTAAAGGAAATTATCATTGAGTGATCCTTATGTAACAGGGAAACTTGTTATTAATGACGGTCGGTTTAACTCCTCACAGAGATGCAAAGCAGATGATCTCCACTTTGTGAGTGAAGAAACTGGTTTAGAAAAGCAAAATCGGCAACTCAGTCAATGCTTAGGAAAAAATGGAATTAGAATTCAATTAAAAATCTCAATTGGCTTCAAAATCCAGACTCTTCTCATTATAACACAGTGAAAACACACACACACACACACACACACACACACAACCTCTTTGATATGTCACAAACTGATTAGATAAGGGTTCAAAGAAAATTGAGAAAAAGGTGACTGGTGATGCCTGGGAGGGGGCACACTTGGACAAGCAACAGCTTTTATATTTAATCCATCTAAAGATCTATAATAAATAGGGTTCAGGTATAAATTTTGGAAGAAAGAATCACATATTTTCCATTCCAAATAATAACTTTCATCAGTGTGAGGAATAAATGGGCAAAAAGACACGTAGGCAAGTCGAATCAGCTTTATCCAGAACCTGCAACTTTTTCTTGCCTCTATACAACATCCCTCAATTGATCTGTCACAGAATTTGAAACTGTTTTGGTGTTTAGTTTAAAAATGCTGGTAGCTGCAATCATTGATGGAACTGTGTTTAGCAAACTGTTGCCTAAAAGTAGATATTCCTGCAGTAATTTTAATCCCCCACGGATTAATATTGATGTAAATCGTAATAACTTGAATTCCAGAGACTATGGGGAGCCCCTGCCCAAATGGAAAATTAGGGTATTAATACCACATTCACTTTACTGCCTGACAGTCATACTTATCCAGAACAGAGGGAAGAACAAAAAATATATGAACAGTTGGAATTGATCTCACAATAAATAAGCATTAAAAGTCAGGTACAGGGCGGACCACGGTGGCTCAGCAGGCAAGAATGCTTGCCTGCCATGCCAGAGGACCCGGGTTCGATTCCCGGTGCCTGTCCATGTTAAAAAAAAAACAAAAAGTCAGGTCCATTATTCATGGGAGTTCAGGTCTTCTCTTAAATGAGATTTGCTCCTTTACTTTTGTTTAAGATGCGTGTTTAATGGACTTAATTATCAAAGAAAATTAGTGGCAAATCTTGGGGAACTTCTGGTGTCATCCTTTATTCCAGTGTTATATTTGAGCTATATTGCTTCATAATATTAAAGGTGATGTTGATTTTTTTTATTCCAACTTTCAAGGAAAGTAAGACATGTTATCATTAGATACTGTCTACAAGTCAGCTACGCTTATAACCAAGTTTAGGAATGCTTTTAACCCAAACACTTAAACTTAAGAAAAAGCTTTGACGTTTTAAGTGGTAAATTGACATTTTGATATTTTAATTTCCAACCAACAGGTAATTTTCTCATTTGATGTCAGTTTATGAAGTAATTCATTTAATGAGCATAGCATTTAGAAACGAATTGGCTACATGTTCCGAATACGTCACAGATCTTTTTTCAGCTTTATTGACATATGATTCACATACCATTTGATTCACTCATTTAAAATGTACAATTAAACGGTATCTTAGTATATTCAAAGGGTTTTGCAGCTGTCTCCACAATCAAATTTTAACACATTTCATCCCCAAAGAGAAACTCCTGCCCATTCGCAGTTGCTCACCATCCTTCTCTAGCCCTAGCCAAACAAGAATCTATTTTCTGTCTCTATAGATTTGCCTGTTTTGGACATTTCACAAAAATGGAATCATACAGCATGAGGTCTTTTGTGATGGTTTCTTTCTTTCAGCACAATGATTTCAGGGTTAATCCATGTCCTATTATGTATCAGAACTTTATTCCTTTTTTGCTGACAAATAATATTCCATTGTATGGATACGCCACATTTTATGTATTCCATCACCAGTTGATGGATTCTTGGGTTGCTTCTGACTTTTGGCTATAATGAATAGTACTGCTATGAACTTTCATTTACACATTTTCGTGTGGATGTATAATTTCATTTTTATTGGATCTGTACCTAGGCTTCTAGCTATTTTTCAATTGATATGTTCAGAATTGTATATGTTTAACCTTTTCTTATCTTAATTTTTAGAAAAGATACAAATAAGGAAATAAATGTCCCCAAACTTCCTCTATTTCTTCTTCTCACCAGATAACCAAAATAATAGCCTAGTGCATAATATTCCGATTCCATTCCTTTCCTGTAATTCACAGACACATATGACACTATAGCATCAGGTTCAGGGTCACATGACCAGGCAATGGAGCCCAGTTGTTCTGGTTCTCTGAACTGAAATCATCAGCATGTGAATTTCATCTGTGGCTGATATTCAAATTTAGCTATGTTCCTAATATTTTTTTACAACTACAAAGATACAATAATCGTATTTATACATGCATGTTCTCTATATATTAATGCTTTCATTTCTAGAGATTAGATTTCCTGAAGCAGGGTGGCAGAAGCTAAATAGTTATCCTATTAAAAATATATATATTGGTAAAATTTGATATCCTATTAAAATATATATATGGCAAAGTTGGTTTTTCTAAAAAGTGTATAGAAATTCACATTTAAACAACAACCAAAAATATAAGAAAGTAACTTCATAGCCTCTCTGTCAGCACTGATATAACAATTTTTAAAACTTTAAAAATTTATGGAAAAAAATTAAATTGTACAACTTTTGTGTACCTCATTGCTGATTTATTTATAATTCACTGACGACAAATGAAAGGGACCCTCTTTTCATATATTTATTAGCAATTTAAATGTTCTATGAATTGCTGATTCCTCTCCATTGCCCTTTTTCTATCAAGTTTGTTTGCTTTCCTCTTACAGGTTATTGGAGCTCTTTTTATATCAGAGGTATTCATATTTGCCTATCATTTCTGTTGCAAATATTTTATCATGGCTTTTTTTTTTTTTTTTACTTTTTTGACCTCTTTTGCCAAAAAAATCTAATTTAATGTACTCATATATATATCTTCATTCTTTACAGTCATTGTGGTTTGCTCCAGACATGATAAAAATATTTTCACACATTGTCTTCTTAAATATATTTCAACTAATACTTTGCTTCAGCAAAAAGGGTGTAATGTTTTTAAAGGTATTCAATAATATAACAGGTGTTAATATAATACACAACATTTTCTGCACAGTTCCCTTTCTAAATATTGAATGCTTTATAAAATATTAAAGTATTTAAAATAAATATTAAATGTAAACTTAAGTCAAATAGTAAATGATTTGGAAAATGAAACTGTATGCCATATGTCTTTATACAGTTTTAAGAATAAATATTGCGATATTTTGGTATAAATTATAAATGTTTAATTTAAAAAGCACGTTCTTAGATATAAAACAAAGAAGGCTAACAGATATTTTTATCAAAAAGGAGGAGGTACTGATTCATATGATTTTGTAATGCAAATCTAAAAATAAAATACATTTCTATTTATAGACTCAGAAATTACCTTGATCCGTATTATTTTCTGGCACCCTTACATTGAAATAAGAATCCATTAATCTTACAGTTAAAAAAAATCCTTGGGTGGTGTGATGGTGGCTCTGTGGCAGAATTCTTACCTGCCATACCAGAGACTGGGTTCGATTCCCGTGCCATGCAAAAAAAAGAACAACATTAAGACTATGGAAAAAAATTAAATTGTGCAAGACCTCTCAATGAGGGCATCTGAGGTCTGAGGGGATTGCAGGAAAAGTGCCATCTAGGGCACTAAATCTTACACTTCTGCCCTCAAGCTGTTTTTCTGGTTCTGTGCTTCCCTCCATTCTTTTCAGCATATAAAAATATGCCAGTTCTTAAAGTGTTCATTACCATAAATTTAAAAATTTGTGAGAAAATATATTAAATTCTGTCTTGAATACTGTTTATGGCTGGATAATCAGTACATTGATTTAGATGACTGGGAGATACCGATAATTCTAAATAAGTAATTTGGGTATATATTTAAAAGTTGATATGGTGGATGTAGGCTTTATAATTTAATAGTAAAATTTAGGAACTCTCTTTTGTTGCATTAGAAAAATAAGTATTTGACAATTGCTTATGCATAATTTTAAAAAATTATAATTTTTCTAATAATAAATCTCTTGAACAAAACTTCCTATAAAACAAATCTCGTGCCATGTCAGTGAACCTTGCTTATAGTTTTATTTGAGAGAAGAATAAAAAATACCTCCTACTTTCCAAGTTTATTTCAAGTTGTAAAATTATTATTTTATTATTCCTTTTCTCTTCTGCCTGTTTTATTCTGTTGTCTTTTTGAACTTTTTCAAAAGCAAGAAATACTTTAAAATTCCTTTTGTGCTGCCTTCTATATATAAGAGATATACCCGATACTGTGATGAATTTGTAATACGGTAGAGAGTTATAAAACTTACATTCAGAAATTAACTAGAAAATAGACAACCTTAGTAAAGTTTTAGGTAGTGTAACATTGACTAAGTAAAATAGAAGTGCAGAAATAGGATGTACCATTTAAGGTTCGACAGTCATTGGAAACTTAACGTAGGTGTAAGTTTTGCATTATATATTTGGTTATACCAGGGGCAGGTTACACAAGGAGTATTACCAAAGCAAAAGGAGAAAAGAAGAAATCAGAAGAGTGGTATTTGGGAGGGGTTGGTAGGGTAGGTGAGATTTGATACTACCGGTTTGCAAAATTATTTACTGACTGTTTTGAATTGAGCAACATGGTTTGTCCTCAATTTGAATACTGTACAATATAAACTAGGTAAATCACGCATTTTAAAATGTATTGGACAAGATTGGTTAAAATTAAATATTGTAAATTATACATAAAATATCTCCCTAAATGTCAAAACCATATATACACACATAAACAACACACACATACACACCCCTAAATAAACAGACCCATAAAATATTCATTCAAATACAGTTCTCTCTGATCAACCCTGTTTTTCATAAGAAAGGCCTTTTGACACCTACCTAAATTATCACCCATGCACAGGTGCTGGGTCCTCTCTAACCTTCATTCTTTCCTCCTTTCCCCATTTCCTCCTTTCCTCCTCCCCCGCCCCCCGCCTCCTTTCCTTTCCTTAGCATCTGTTATTTTCTCTTTTATCCCTGGATGTAAATTCCATGGAAGCAAAGGCTTTGTTCACCCCTGGATCCCATTGCCTAATTCTGTACTAAGCACATAACAACTCAATAAATATCTTTCAAATACATTATTGAATGGCTGAATTCATTATTCAATGAATGATGTTGAGAAAACAAAGTCACAATTTGGGAAAACAATGAAAAAAAAACAGCAAAAAATAAGCCTCTTACCTTATTTCAAATTTCAAAATACATGTCAGGATAAATTAAATGATAAGATTTTTTTTTAAATGACCATGAAATGGAGTAACAAATAGCCTTTTAAGCATTAAAATAATGGAAGACATGACAAAGGACAAGTTCAAATATTATGAAAACATAAATGTCTAAAAAGCACATAGAAATAGTATGAACAAATTAAAACTGAGCACCTAACTGGTTGAAATATTTGTCCCAAATATGCAAAAGGAGTACTATTCTTTCATATATATATATATATATGGAAAGATTTATAAACACCACTATTACATCATAACACTGTCTCACTGAGCTTTTAACACGAGTTGCTCTAAAATACTGAGGTAGCGGCTGAAAACACAAGCTGATTCTAAAGCATAGAATTCAAGGAATAAAACAATGAAAGCAAATTTCTTTCAGTGGGAACTCGTCGTTAAACTTCAGAGGGACCCAAAGTCCTACTTCCATTTCGGTACTTGACGCAAAAAGTTAAGTTTCAACTGCTATTAGCAGGAGTCGCCCTCAAATGAATCTTCAGGTTGGAAAATGCTGCCCCCCCACCTGCGGGGATAAGCTGCAAATGGAATAGCTTAGTAGTGCGGTGCATTGTCTGTTTGAGGACCTCCTTTCCTAGATGTTTCTCGTGTCCACTCTGTGGTCACCTCCTCTTCCGCGAGATCTTCCTGCAAATCCTTCTCTGCTGCTGTTCCAGATGATGTTCTTTCGACATGGCAGCTTTTATTTCACTTTCATTAAGTCCAACAATGTGGTATTTCTTTTCCATTATCGTCTTCACTGGTTCCTCTTCTTGAAGTGATAGAGCAGAATCCACGCCTTTTATTGGTCTTGGCATGGGAAACACCACATCACCAAAACTACCAAAGTTCTCCCTTGTGTCCTCTTCATGCATATCTGGAGAAAGGCCACCAACAAAAGGTTTTAATTTACCAGGCTGTTTTTTTTTTTTTTTCCTAATGGTGTTGTTCCTTTTAGGGTCTGTAGTCTTTCTGATCTGTGACCTTCTTTATGCAATCCAGCTCTGTAAATAGCACAAGCCCAAACCCACAAAGGTGGAATATCCCTACTATAAAGTTAGTCCATCTAAATGCTGTATCTAAAATCTGGAAACAAATCATTAAAGTCCCTAAAATAAATACAAATTACCACTATATTTATGCAGAAAACATCCATGTCTTATTTGCGAACACATGAAATGCAAAATAAAATCACAGCAAACACCATTTTTCATCTGTCACTGTAACATCCTTTTTGTTTTTGTTTTTTTTTCCTTTTCATTAAAACCCTGAACTCTCATACATTGCTGTGAAAAAAAGAGCTATAGATTGTACAACATTTTTATACAGCATTTTGCAAATAGCTTCAGGCTTTGAAAGCATTCTTGTGCTTGGCTAAGTAGTTCTAAATTCAGAGCCTATTTAAAGGAATGCTCAGAGAATTGGACAAAAATTCACTTAAAGAGATCTTCATCGCAGCCTTTTTTGTTTAAAGGTTACAGAAAATGTCCAAATTTTAAAAGGTTTTAAAAATTGTTCATTTCATAAGAAAATATGCAGTGATTAAAATGAGGTTTTCATCGGCAAAATGGTACATAAGAATAAAAACCAACTAGAATGTAAAACTATACATCCAACATATATCTATCTACTTTCTATTCCCTTATAAATAGTCTAAATCTATATCTGTCTCTGTCTTTCTTATACATTTGGAAATAGAATATCAAATTATTCAGTAGTGAGCATCTCTGAATGATGTTATTATAAATTTATTTCTGTTCTCATTTTCATCCTTGATAGTTTCTAAACTTTTCTATATTCAGTATAATCTATATTTGGATTCTAGAAAATAATACATTTTAAATTTATATATTTAAGAGTGCATATAATGGCATACAAATGATTGTAGTTATTTGCCAACTTTTTATGGTATAAATTTAGCCTTAATTTATTAAAATCTGGAAACAAGGAAATGGCTTTTATCAAAGCATATATTCTTTGAACTTTATATTTCTGTACTATTTAATAATTCATTTAAATCTGAACTCAATGTTTTACATTAAGAAAATTTTAAAACTTAATGTAAAGTATAATTGTATTTTTTGGACTAGATGGTGTTATTATAGATTTAGACCTTTTTTTTCCCCCCACATGGGCAGGAACTGGGAACTGAACCAAGGTCTCGGGCATGGCAGGCGAGAACTGTGCCTATTGAGCCACCGTGGCCCACCCTATAGAAATATACTTTTAATGAAGTAAAATTCCTGGAAGTATATACCTTAGATTCTTAATAGAAAGTAACATAAAATTGCCATTGACCAGCAGTACTTTAGGTTTCTGTTTGCAAGTCTAACATTGAAAGCACAGAACTAATTCACAATTTTTTTAACTCACTTTCTCTTGTTTTCAACTGTAGACTTCCAAGAAATATCCAGTTGTGTTAAGGTATTCTTTTGAAAGAAATATAATAAATTTTATGTTTCATGAACACTTTGCCTTTTGGAAAGATACGTTTTTACTTTCCTAGATAGATAATGAAAACATTTTAATAATTGACAGTATTCTTTAGAATTATCTGAAGTTGAGTTTGGAGAATTGCCAAAGGAACATTAGCCAAGTAGGGGAATTAACCAAAGTAGAGAAAGCTGAATTTCCAAAGGGGATTAGTAGGTCAAGATGCACATGTTTTTTTGTTAATTGTCGTTTTCCTTTGATTTGATTTGTTTTTATTTGAAAAAACTGGAAGAAAAAGGATAAAACAGATTTTTTTTAGAATGGCTCCCCATATTAGTCTCTGTATTAGTATTTATTTTCTGGTAGGTAATTGTCTCTGTGGTTTTGGAAAGGCATTACTCACAGCTGGAAAACTGGCATTTGGCTAGCTAGGAGAGAACATATAATTAAATCAAATTGATTCTATGTGCATTTAGAACCCAACTCTAACTTTATTTTAAAGGTATGTCCTGAATGCTAATGAAGAGTTTAGTACAGGTTAGTCCTTTATGAACATTTTGTTTACATGAACACCACTGATTTCTTACTTTTATGGTCCAACCAAAGAGAAGCAACTTTATCAGCATGCAGTTGGAAGTATCGGCAGAAATCATATCACATTACCAAATATCCAGTATCTTGTCTTCTATTATTTACTGGAAAAATGGTAGAGTTCATGAAAGTTTTTACTTGTTTTTTGCTTTTTTTTGTTTGTTTGTTTGTTTTTGCATGGGCAGGCATTGGGACTTGAACCCCAGTCTCTGGCATGGCAGGTGATTTATTTGGTTTTTTTCAACCAAATTCAAAACTCAAGTCTGGGTTTCCAAAATGAGAAATTTTGAATACTATTAGGTCTCTGAATGCTGATAAGATGGAAGCTATTTTAGGAGTTTACACTGGGTAGAACTTCATCTTAATTGAGGGAGTAAAAACAAAATAATCGCTTTAATAATTGACATTTATGTACCTAAATTAAATAGTGTCAGAGTAAGTGATTTATGAATCAGGTAGGTTGGGTTGCAAACTGGGTAATACTAGTTACGATATTACTGGCTGGAAGACAGATGTTTCTTAGGGATATATTTATAGGAAAATTTAAATGATTTTGAAAATGCCTGGGGTTTAACCTACTCTGAAGCAATAATGGATGAATGTTACTGCAAAGACACAAGTGTACAGCTTTCTGTGAAACTACTCACAGAAAAAAAAAACACGGGTGAATTAATCCCACTGTGTTTTAACTGTATTACTATAAAGTAAAGAACGGTTACTACAGCTCATTTTATTTGTGTTCCTTTGTGCACGCTAATAGAATTGACAAATTGCAAAACCAGTGCACCAAAGTGAAAATTATTGCAGTATGTCTAACTTTTTGTTATAGTTTCAATCTGCTAGCTATATGTACTGTTATAATAATTAAAGTATGTATAATATTTTAAATCTTTTGATGAAATAACAGTTACTTGAGCAAAGGCATGTAATAACAATGTTTAAAAATCAAAGTATTCAATCTGTACTGATTAAGGATAAATGAAACAAAAGGCAAAATCTGGTTAGTGTTATTTGTAACAAAGAGTTTATAATGACCATTTTATTCTCTGGTAAGTAGAGGGTGTATTACAGTGCAGCTTCCTGGTAAAAATAACCAGGTGATGGGTCAAAAGCCCGAAACGGGACCTAGCTAGTTCCACAAGGATTAGAATGAATCACTGTCTCCCCAAACTCTAGAACATTGCCCTTTTTTCTTGGCTTTATTTCTGACTAATAAATCAGACCCAGATTTCCTTGAAAATGAAGATTTTAATATTCTTTCTACCCTTTCTGCAGAAAAGGGTTTGATACTTGGTGACCTCCAATCCAGCTCTCCAGAAGTTTTCCTTGACTGAACTCCACATTCCAAAAGCCCTATCAGAGGGAAGTTTGAACTATAGGAAGATTCTTGAAATTCTCCCCGTACTATAGGAAGAAGAGCTCCTAAGTGAGAACTGCAGGTTCTCGCGAATGTGACTAATGAGTGGGTAGGAGCTGTTTTTGTTTTTTTTCCCCTTTTCTTTTTCTCTTCAGGCATGGTTATTGAGATTGCCTTCCTGATTGAGGTCTTGGCACCTCAACTCTAAAAAAGATTTAGCTAAATTAGAAAGGCTTCTGAGAGGACCCACAAAGAATGATGGAGGAGTTGGAAGAATTGATTTATGAGGAAAGATTAAAAGAAACCTTGGTTTGGCATCAAATTATGATGTGGTGGCTTACTATAGACATGCATATTTGTAAGCAGAGTGAAGAGAGAAAATCCTTTATAATGGTCTGATGAAGCAATATGTTATGCAGGAAGGCTGAGGCTATATATTCATTTCCATCCTTTGGGATCTCTGCTTTCAGTATTCTGGAATTGATATTTACTTGGAAACAGAGTCAGTTGCCGTTCACTGTGGAGAGCCCCTGAGTACTGCATAGTGCTTTCAGTGGGAGAAAAAATATAATAAAATGAAAAAACTATCTGTTCATTGGTAGTTATTGGAAATGCTTTGCAACGTCTCTGAGCTATATAAGCCTCTCCCAGGTTTCTGTCTGCCAGAGCAGGTCACGGGAGGCAGGGAGATGAGCCACCAGCAGCAGAACTGTGCCGATTGTGCCCATCCCTGCACAATCAGCTCTTTGTGTTCCATGGGGGTGACGAGCTCCACTCATTTCCTCTGGGCAGAGTTATCTCCATCTCAGCAGCTGTGCAGCCTGCTCGTTGCTGCTTCGGTGGGTGAGCCTGAGCAGACGGGAGAGGTGGGACATGGGGTGCACGTTTTCTAGCTGTGCTCAGAAAGGCATGTCTTCCTTGTCATCAGGAAGGAAAAAACTGAACTGTATCTTAAGTCTTTCACAAATGACTTATCATTGAGGAGTAGATGGAGATGAAGGAATAGAGTTTTATGTGATTTCTATGATAATGTGCCTGAACACCTGTTTAGTTGAATTACCATTTAGTGATGTAGAAAACAAACGACAAAGTTCCCCAAAGGAACCTTATTGTGTTCAGGTGGGTTTGGTTCATATTTTCATAAGTTGTTTCTTAGAACTCATGCACATTTTGGCATGAGAGGAGTGTTATATTGGTGATTCAATTTTAAATGATCCCATGAAGTCCTATTTTACCTATAAACTACCACTAATTTCATTTCAACTCTGCCAGGCAATTCTTTTCACGTTGTTTATGTGAGAAAATGAACTCTAAATTCCAACTCAGAATGCCAAGAGTACATTTCTCTGGAGGGCCATTTCCCTCAGAAAGACTTGCATGGTACAGATTGGTTTGACATCAATTGCTTTTAACAATCTGAATTTACTTTAATTGAAGGACCTATTTTGGTTGTCATTCACCAGGAGAATTGTAATTCTGTCATAAAATAAAATTCAGGATTTGCAGATTAGCAAATTCAGGATTGAAGAATTATCTATATACCTACCGTTCTGAGATGACTCAAACATATTTTTGAAGTTAGCAGTTATGAAACTCATAGAAAATCACCACAATGTTTATTTGAAATAAAGATGACAAATTAAATGCTTGGGGATGTTCGGATTCTATTTGTAGTTCATCTATAATCATGTGATAGGTATAAGTGAACTTTCTCCATTTTTTCCATTAACTCAGAATTTCCAAGTAGCTTTTTTTTTTCAGGTAGTTACTGTTTAGAAATAAATGAGCTTTTATTTATATAGTCTAAGTTTATAAGAGGTTCAAGATAAATAAAACACATTAGAAATGTATTGAGATTAGATACATATAGTCATACTAAATTGGATTATGCTACTCCCTAGAAATACACCTTACAGTTTATCTATTTTGAATGCACAGCTAATAATTGTAAAGATTGACATGTGATTCCTTCCCTCCTTCCTTCCTTTCTTTCCTCCCTCCCTCCTTCCTTCCTTCCTTCTGTCTTCCCTTTTTTTCCATGTCTCTCTGCTTCCTTCTTTTTTCCCTCCTTCTCCAACTCCTCTTTCTGCTTTTCTTAGCCCTTGTTTATAAAAGAAATTAAATATTTGCCATTTCATTCATCTTGTTGCATAACTTCCTATTATAAGACTTTCTCTTTTTAATGAGCCAGGAGTTGTTTAAAACTTGGCTCTCTAGTCAATATTTGAAGATCATACAGATCTTATATGACCCTTATATTCAAGCACTTTTTAATAAACCTGGAAGTTTTGAGGACAGAAAAAGAATGAAAATAAGGTTTCCACACGTGGAGGAATACATTGTTGTATAGATATTCAGATTATATATCATATTACCAAAATGATAATCAGAGACTTTAATATCCTAACCGCCAGAGAGCTTTTCCTAAGGGGAGAAAAGGAGATATTTTTGTGAGAATATAATATTGTGCTGCTCTGAAAAATTATTAACTGTCTTCAAAAGATTTCCTAATAGCTTTTCATCAAGAAATGTGCATATTCAATTCTAAATAAAAACTGTCAAGCATTCTTATTCCTAAGTGCTTCTGTAGAATGAGATTTTACTAGCTGTTAGCATTCAGTCCATTAGTCCTGTAGTCTTTCATGCATTTATTTTCAAGTAGTTCATGATAAGTAAAATAAAATAATACCCATTATCAAAACTAGTGAGAAAGCTTCCATCCTGAGTATAATAATAGCCAACAAAATGTCATACGGAAAGGAGATAGGACAATATGAAAAATGTTTTATTAAATATAAAATAATTCAAAATTACTGGGAAACAGCTAGTTGTTGACTTTTGGTTTTACCAAATCATACTATAACCTTTGTATATCTTCAGAGAAATCTTTTAAGAAAACTAAACACAATGGGGAAAAAATCTATGTAAGGCAAAATATGAAACAAAAGTCAGTGCACCCATTGCAACAAATAGTTAGATATGTTAAGAATATCAATATCTCAAATTTTCACTTATCTCATATGATATGACCCATACATTGTAAAGACTATATATTATATGATAAAGAATTAGATTAATTGAGACTGAAATGAGTAAGTTAGTACATACATACACTTTATACTTTTAAACTTCTTTAACTTTTATGATTCTGTTAAAGTCTGATTATTTTTAACTTCACTGTAATTCATATGTGTAAAGGAACCTCAAAGGAAAGGGAAAATGAATTAAGGTAATTTAGAATAAATGGAGATATCAATACTTCCTTTATGATTTTCTACTAGTGATGCAAATGCGTTTGAAAGGAAGATGTAATAAATCTCAGCCATGTGGGCTAGAGGTCAGAGCCAGGGCTCTTGTTGAAGTTTCAGGACTGCTTAATTCAACGGGAGAGTGCTATATAAGCAGTATATGGGTGCTGTCTGGTGTGAGTTTGCCAACTTTTTATTTTGCTAAAAATGAAGTTGACAAACTCTAATTACATCTTCTTTTGCTATTACCATATAGTAGAGAGGACACATTTTATCAACAAAATAAAGTAAAATGAAGGGTAATATCTTAGAGTAAAGAACACTTCAAATCACGTAACTTTACCTTTTTGGAAAACATATTACAATATCCTTTTCCCTCCTAATTTTCTTATAGATTGACTACATGTGCAGATCATTGATTCAGCCAAACTCCTCATTTTCTGCTTCAAAATAAAATGATTCCAGAAAGGAAGCCTGTGTAAACAGTCCTAGAGGCTCGTCTCTTACAATAGCTGTTGTTAAGGATGATGAAGCCATATAATGAAGCCCATTAAAAGGCACTGGATACCAGTTAGGTTTTAAATCCAGTGTGATACATCAGAGGTATAAGAAGGCAGCAGAATTAGTTATTCTTGTGTAAAGGCAACTTACCTTTTCTTACCTGAAGTCAGAGGTAGCACTGAAAAGAGTTTTAAATGAAACTCTAGTTTCCACTGCATTTAGGCAAGGTTTATCAATTTGCTAAAGCATTAAGCAATGTCAAATAAAGCACTTCGCGAAAAAGGGGCCTTGACATTTTCACCACAGGTGCCTAACTATAAAAAGATTATAGTTTAATGACAAAATGGATGATGATAAAATGTAGGGAATAACAGTTACCTTACTAAAAATGTAACATCTGTTTACTCAGTTATAACTTACAAAGAGCTTTTACATATGTTATTCCATTTTCACCTCACAAAAACCCTGTGGGATAGATAAGTCACAATAAATATAAGAACATGTAACATTTATTTTTGGAAGTCCTCAAGTGTCAGGCACTGTGCCAGGTATTTTATGATTTTTATATCTCCTTGTCTCTACTATACATTAGAAGATACTGAGACTCAGAAAGGATAAAAAAACGAACTCTTTCTGAAACATTGTCCTTTCTGTCCCTTTAAATTTGTTTCTTTTAACCTTTTTCTTGATAACATATGACATATAGAAAACTGCATTAACATTGCTATAGTTGAACTATTATTATAAAGCTACCTACTGGGTAGCCACCGCCTAAATCAAGGATGAAACATTTCAGACCTCTAAAGGCTCTGCATGCCCCTTCCAAGCTCACAGACTTCACTTACCTGTGCTTTTATAGTAATTGCCTCTTTGCTTTTTTCCCCATTTTTGCCACTTTGGTATACATCTGGCTTCTTTCATTAAACCATGTGTTTGAAAGGTCATCCAGTGGTACTGAGCCATTAGCATTGCTATATTGTGTTCTATTTTATGGACATACCACAACTTTTAGGACATTGTATCATTAATGTTTACTTGGGTTCTTCTTATACATAGCTCGTGGACCATGTGTATTTTTATTTGTTGGCTAAACCCAAGAGTGAAATTACTAAAGCGTAAGAGTATGTATAAATTCAACTTTACTAGATAGAGCAAAACTGATTTCACAGTGCTTACACCCAATTTATCCTCTCTTAGGCAGGGTATGAGTTCCCGCTGCTCTGCATTCTCCTTAATGCTGCTATTGTCAGGCTTCTAATTAAAACTGCTCGCTCGGGTTGGGGTCTAGGGGTAGTTCATGGTGATTTTGAGTTATAGTTCCCTTAATTCTAATACATGTAAGCGCACGTGCATTTCCTTTTTAAAGAAGCGTCTGTTTAAATCATTGCTCAATATTCTGTCGGGCAATCTTCTCACTGACCTGTAGGAACTCCTGATGTCCTTTGTCCTCTATGCGTGTTGTGGATGTCTTCTCACACTCTGTGGCTTGTTTTTTCATTCTCTTTATGGGGTCTGCTGAATAGAAGGCCTTAATTTTATTGTCGTCAGTTTATCAATCTTTTCCTTTGGGTTAGTGCTTTTTTGGTATTGTTTAAGAAATCTTTTCCTATCGTGAGGCCATACAGATATTCTCCAATATTATCTTTTTTCAGTTTTTCTTTTTGTTAATTTCGTTAAAGTTTATTTGGGCAATAAACAGTTTGTGAGTTGGGAAGTGACAAACCAAAAGCGGTAAGGAGTGCTGCTGCGAGAGTGAACATGGAAAACTCATATAGGGAAATATGGAAACCAGGGAAAGTCCTGCCTGGCTGCTATTGCAGTTCCAGTGTTCATAAGGGGTCTCATAAAGTGGGGAGCAGAAATACACTGATCCATATGCTATGTTCATTCTATTACGCTGTCTCTCCTGGACCAGGTATTGTTTCACTGCAGTTCTGTAGGGTAGGTTCCTTTATTCCATTTTCTTGGAAAGTCTCTGCAGGTCAATGTTTTCATCTTCTGAAAAATCCTTTCTTGGAAAAGGATCTGTCCTGACACCACTCAGTGCAGGTCGCCATTTTATTTTGCTTAACTGTTCAATAAATGGTCTTCCTTCATCATGTCTTAAAAACGTATATATTAAAATAAAAAACATAAACACAAAATCTTATATATTAGTTTCTTTTATTTAAAATCATTGATCTGCCTCGATAATTGATGGAATTGTACCATACAAACCATCCAAATAAGACTATTAGAAATGGGACTACTGAAATTTAAAATAATTTTTAATATCTGTTATGGCTACTTCACCCCCCTCACTCCTCTTCTTTTAAATCATTTACTTTTTTTTCTTTAATAGAAATACCTAACATTTCCCCTTTTAACCACATTCAGATATATATTTCAGTGCTGTTAATTATGTTCACAGTTTTATGCTACCATCAATTCACCATCCACTTCCAAAAAATTTCCGTTATTATAAATGGAAACTCTGTAAATTTTAAGCCTTAACTTCCCATTCCCCATCCCACCCCATCCCCTGGTAACCTATATTCTAGATTCTGACTCTATGACTTTGCTTATTCTAATTACTTGTGAGATCACATATGCTCTTTTGCAGCACTCAAATGTTTCCCCCAAGCACTAAGGTTTGTATATGACACACACACACACACACACTTTTTTAGGGAATATAACCTGCATAAATTCTAGAATGGTGCTTAGTGCAGACATAATGAAGCTTTACTCATTATTCTGCATCATTTGTAGCTTCAGTTACTCTGGGTAATTCTGCTTTCCCTAACATCTCCTAGGAAGCCATTTGCTTTTAAAATCTGTTGGCAATTCATAATAATTAAAAAAATGCTCAACTTATTTTTTTTAGGTATTAACACATGACCTATAATAAAATGTCATAATCGGTGCAGACTTTTTTTTTTTTAGTAGGCAAGACAGAAGTGATGGATATACAAGGAACTCTTTAATTAAAAGGTTGTATGAGTTCAGGGAGATGATTTTCAAACCCTGAATCTCATTTAACAAATGTTTATTGAGCCCGAATAAAACAAGGTTATAATCTCAAAGATACAGAACCTTATCCTTGAGATATTTACATTTTCCTAAGGGGAAAGAATAAAAGTGTTATAGTGGCAGAACTTTTCCTTGACACCTATTGACTTGGTGCTGGTTATTGAATAAAAAATTCCTGATCATCTAAGAGAAATCTATCTTTTCACCTCACTTTCCATTTCCCATTACATTCTGAGATGCCCCTCATTATTGAAACCTAACATGTTTTTATGCTTTCTGTACCCAGTTACCTAAACTACTTAGGTACTTAAGATCTACTGAAATGAAAATTCAGTAAAATGATAGAGTTACACGTCTCCACCTCAAATGATGATATTCTTCTAGTGGGATTTCAAACTTCAAAAATTCTTTCAAAAGTTTTCTAAATGAAAGCTTTATATAAACAACTATATATATATATAATGTATATATTTATTTATTTATAGGCATATGTAAAAACTTATGAATTGAATGCCTCTTGCAAAAATGACCAACATTTTAAAAATATACTACGTTTTATGTATTTTGAATATAATATATGGTATATATGTATAAATAGGTAACTCCTTTGCATAATTAACACATCCATTGATGTTTTGGTTCCAGTTTAAGAGTCCTAATCTTTTCTCCTATTTCCAAATACTTGTCTATGCTTCAGCTTATCTGGACAGTTCTAATTCCCTGAGAATGTCCTATATACTTTGAATTTAATATTATGCTTATCAGAAAAAGAGGTCCAGTGAATATAAATCACCTTTTCCACTGTACTGAGAAATGCAATAATGCCCTCAGATGGGACTACATAGAAGCAAGGGATAAAATCAAGAGTTGCAGATCATGGAGTACCAAGAGGCTAGTTATAGTTGTCTGTCTAAAAGGCAGGTTCTATCTTCAAGGAGTAGCACAGTTAACAAAAAAAATTCTGGAATATTGACAGAGCAGAAATAGAAAGTCTGAATCCAAGCAAATCTGTCGAGATCCAAATGGACACACAGTCTGCTCTAGACCTGGGTTTTAAGGCCAAGTGACACTTCCTAAAAAGAAGCTTAAGGCAAGAACATTCCAAAACTTTGAGAAACTGATATACCTGGTACAATAGTAAAGCAACAAGTTAATCCTATGGCATTACAAAAGGGATGTAGTTATAACAGTAATCTCAACGAGAGGAAGTTTTTCTCTTGTTTGAGAAGCTGGGAATTCATTAACGGGTAACATGGCTTTCCATGATACCCAAATGTATCAGTTTCTTTAAGCTGCCAGAATACAGTATACCAGAAATGGAACAGCCTTTAAAAAGAGAATTTAATAAGTTACGAGTTTATAGTTCTAAGTCAATAAATATGTCCAAACTAAGGCATCCAGAGAAAGGTACCTTGGTTCAAGGAAGGCCGATCTGGGAAGGCATGTGGCTGGCATCTGCTAGTCCTTGTTCCCGGTTCATTGCTTCCAGCTTCTGATGCCAGTGGTTTCTTCTCTAAGCATCTGTGGCCTTCACTTGGCTCCTCCGGGACACACCTCTGAGTGCTGGCCTGCTTAGTATCTCATGGGAAGGCACATGGGGACATCTGCTGCGCCCTGCATCTCCAAGTATCTGGGTCTCATGTTGGCTCTGAAGCAGTTGTTCTCCAAGCGTCTGCATCTCAGATTTCTCCAAAATGTTCTCCCTTTTAAAGGGCTCCAGTAAAGGAATCAAGACCTACCTTGAATGGGCAGAGTCACATCTTCACCTGACAAAAGGTGCCACCCACAATCAAGTGTGTCGCATCTTCACGGACATACTCTTAACAAAAGGTCCCACCACAGCTGGGAGTGTCACGTCTCTGTCAAGAAAATCCAATCAAAAGGGATTCCACCCAACAATATTGAGTCAGGATTGAGGGGTACACAATACTTTCAAACTAAGAGACCCCATAATTTTTTCTTCCATTTCAATGCCACATGTGGTCTAAGATGGCGATGGCAACTTTTACCATTATTTCCTACTTTCCTGTCAGCACTTAGGATGAAATGACGAAGAACCTGCACTACCTTTACTGACATTCTTGGATGTTACATGCAACACACTTGCATATATTCCATTGCAAACACTTAGTGATGTGGCCACGGTGACCTGCAAGGGAAGCTGGGATGTGTAGTCCTTCGTAGTCTTTATTCCAGCTACTCTGTGGCAGATTTATAAAAAAGACAAAACCTGAGGAAAAAGGATAGCAATTATGGAAGTTACTCTGCAGTTACCACCTGAATTAGGTAGAAACCAAGCTTCTAGAACTGAAGTGTACTGTCAGGGATGAGACAACAGGGAGTCTCGCGTACAGCTGAGTCATTTGACCTTCTCATCTTGGTTCCTGAAGGACCTGTCTCAGAGCTTGGAATATGGATGAATATATAATCAAAGTTCAAATATCTATAGACATAGACTGGAGGTCTTTTCTAGAAGCATGAACTCAAGCAGCTCTCTCCTAATATTTTCCGGAGAATTGATGATAAGAAGTAGGAAAAGATCTTAGTAAAGCATTACCTGGCTACTCTGCAAGAGGCATCTTAGGTAAATAAAAAATAATGAATATTCTATAACTCTAAAACTCACCAAAACAGTTTTCTAAATTCCCTGAACATTTTCTAAAATCACAATTCCCTATAGGAACATCCTCAATTACTGTACTGAAGCCACATCAGCTGTATAGACTTTCTCATTAACTTCTACATAATATTCATCAATATGGTAAGGATAGCCTCTCTGCCAGAAAGTGGTTAACTTTAAATGTGATCTAGTGAAAAGGTTAGCCTATGTCACAGACTCCCAGATGTGACCTAAGGAGTTGTCTAAATCTAATTGCATAGGGTCATCTTTATGCAAAGTAATACCACAGCAAAATTTATTCCCTGTGCCAATGCCTGCCCCATATTTCGGTGCTTTCACAATGCTCTGACAGTGTGGACTCCTCAGATCAGAGCCAATAAGTCAGTTATCCCATAATACATTAATTTATCTCTTCTATTGATTGTTTGCTATGCCTAAAGGATAGAAGGAAAATGTGTTGGCAAAATCCAAGCAAAGTACCGATGGTGCACTTAGAGTAATTGAAGAGTCTTTAATAGAGAGATTCGAAGTGTAGGCAGGTAAAATGGAGTGCCACAGGGATGGTGACACACCTGGAGAAGCTGCCGCCATGACCAGCCTGGATGCTCTGGCGACGCTGAAAGTGCCATAGATGCAGGGGAGGGCTGCCCACCCGCAGCTCTGGCTTTAGGTGGAAGAACTGAGCCACTACCATACTTCTGCCTGGCACAGAGGAAGCCAGGGAAAGAGGTGCTTGGCCTCATCTCTTCTGCTCTTTCAGCCTTCAGTGAGCTCAAATAGAGGCCAGAGGGCAAGAGCGGACCAGGTTGACCAGCTTTAGAGATGAACCTTCTGGGACCCAAGACAGGGAGAAAAGCAGAGAAAATGGACCCAAAGAGGTCAGTAGCACAGGGAAGAAACAAAAAGATCTGACTTCATTTTTGTTTGGTTTACATTTCCAAATATTTCAGAATTTACCTTAGGAAATAAGACAGTTTTTAAAACAGCATAGTTCCATTAGTCACCTAAATATTAATTGCAGATTCCTTCCTAGGTGATAGAGAATGTTATCCTGTGACGCTAATGAGGTTTAAGCTACAGAGTCCCTCATTTACATGAGCCTCTTCAAAGCACATGTACCAGATATGACATTTTTGGGGGTGGGGAGGTAAATTTTGTAAAAAGGGTCCTTAAATCTCATCACCTGTAGTCCTTAAAAAAACAGACCATGCCTGATTATTATTAATGTGATCAAAGCTGAGAAAACTGAGTGACTCTTGTAGCTTTCTGTAATTCACTGGAAGCCGAGGAAGACCTGTTTACAACATTTTCCAGGTCTGGAAAGGGTCCCATCAGGTAATGGTTTTGAGAGACCCTGCTTATGTTCTCAGAATAAACTAAAGCACCTCTTCCACACAACTCTTTCCAAGAGAGGGCTATCCTCCAACATTAATGATACTCTAACCCTCAATCGAGATACTGGGGCCTGAGGAATCGACTCTGCCTTCTGTAGCTGCATTTTCACAAATGTAGGGAAATGTTCCTTCTTCCCTAAATAGGGAATGCTTTTCTTAATTGTTAGGATTACAGTTTGGTCTATAAAAATATAAGAAAGTTGAAATTCTTCTCCTGCTCATCCTCTCTGGCAGTGCCAAAGATGAGAATGCTTCTGTAGTGATTTTTTTGTTTTCTCTCATAGTTAGGATATTGTAATTTTCAGTTTTCATCAGTCGTACCCTCATCGCCCAAACTGTCTAAAGTCAGTGTATTTTATTCCTCAAATCATTTTATTTAAAAAATAAATGTTGCTTTCTTTTTAAGTAAAACAACAACAAATGTATAACATTTTTCTAAATAAAGCTTAGAACCAGCAAGGGAAGTTTAATATCTTGAGGAGATAGCATTATGTCTTTGAATGGATGCAAATATTTTTGTAAGGATGGAAACTTATTTTTATTAACTAATTTGAATTTGAAGAGGTCATTTAAGATGTGGTTTCTGTGAAACACTTTCTCTTAAACCACAAACTATGATTTTATGGGCTTTGACAACAGCAAAAACGATGGTGACCATTTATCCAGGGCATGTCATATAATGGCCCCAAACTGTTGCCACATCCCTGGATTGTGAGCCTCCGAGGGCCACGTTCACAGCAGTTATTTATGTTAGTTCTTTGTTTCTCACAGCCACCATTTTGGACAAGTATTATTGGCTCCATTTTTGAGATCAGAAAAATTAAAAGGTTAAACCACACATTCCAGGTAAAAGAATTACTAAGTGAGAAAGGAAGCCTTGAAACTCATGTCTCGGTCAACTCAGGGCCAATATGCTTTACTGTGCTGTGCTCTTAGAGCACACTCCTGGGCCACTTCTCTGCCTACCTTGTTTAGATTTCTCGGTCCATCCTCTCAAGTACCCTCTTAGGAACACTTTCAACTCGGCTTCCCCTTTGTCCCTCTGTCACCGTTGCCTGTCGACAGCTGCACCTCGTATAACTTCAAGGGCTTATTTTCTTCACTCCTACACCATGACTTCTGTACACCACCAGAGAAGGCCAAATAAAATGATTGATTTCACTATAAGCTTCTTTTCTCTACCCTTTCGATCTCAACTGGATTCTCCACACTGGTGTCTTTCTACATTTCTCAGCAATTGTCTCTCCATCTCTACTCAGGAAATATTCATGTTTCCACAACTTTTTTCTACATAAAGACCATCCCTCTTCTACCAATAAGTTCAGCAGATTGAATTTTCTCCTACTCTTAGAGAAAACAGAAGACATCAAATTAATATTCCCTTAACTTCTTGCTACAAAATCTACAGGGACTTTTGCTTTTGCACTCATCTTTTCCTCCCTCCCACCACCCCCCCCAGCCCCGGTTTTCTCTCTCTCTCCTTTCCTGTTACAATGGCACAGTGTTTCTATTACTTTTTAAGTCATATTCCTCTATCTATACTAAGGATTTCATCCCTTCTTGCCTTCTTAATAGTTTGTCTTTAGTACTTATCTTTGGTCTCTCTCCTGACCTTCTGAATTCCCCCAAGCCAAGATACAAATACCTTAAAAATTTATCTCTTTGAAGCAACACCAATACCCACATCTGTGCCCACACCCCCTCCCTACGGCACACACACAGAGTAGTGAAATGACTTCCTTCAATTCCAAGTATCCCTCCACTTGCTGCAAGCATACTTTTCTCTCTCTTCATGGACGGATTTTCCTGAAGGTATCTGTACTAACTAATTTTATTTCCTCACCTCTAAGACACTACTCAACCCTCCGCAAGTCTGCCTTCTCCACTAAAAACTCGACTTGTGCCGTCTTCCTAGGCACTTTTCTCAACTCTGATTTCGCTGGACCTTTTCCTATACCTTGGATTCCATAACATCACACTCTCCCCATTTTATACCTATCTGTTAGACCATCTCAGGCATCTCGGTGGATGCTTTCCTGTGCCTTTCTTTACCTGTGGATATAATCCCTAATGATGTTCTGAACACGTTTCTCCTCTGATTCATAAACTTTCAAAGAACTGTCAGTTAACCCCCCATGACTGTATGCTAGTGATCCCCAAATCTTTACCTCAGCGCAGGTCTCTGTTCTATGCTTCGTTTTGTTGTGCTAAAATTGTCTGACAAGTCTTCACAAGATCCCTATTTCCTCCTGTCTTTCGTAACTTAGTAAATGACAATACTGACCCACTGAAGTATCAGCCAGATACCTTGGAGCCATCCTGCCTACTTGACCCATCTCCTTTTATTCCCACTCCTTCCCAGTTGGGTCTGCTCCCAGGGCGATAAACGGTCACACTCCTTAATTCGACCATCCAAACAGCTGTTGTGTTTATGACTTTGTTTGCTCCCACTGCCACTGTTTCCATCTATTTCCTTCTCCAGTACACGCCTCCTTCGTTTCTTACTTGATTATCCCATCTTCTAACTGGCCTCCTTACCTCCATTCTCATACACTTACCTCATTACCCAGAACTGCTCATAGGATGATCTTTCTAAAATGAAAATAGGACCATATAGCTTATTTGCTTAAACATCACTGCTTTTCAGGTAAAACCCAAACTCCTTAATGTAGCTGTAGAGCTTTGTTTAAATAGCTCCCAGTTCAGGTCACTGAGCTCTCCTTCCTCCCCAAACTTTACCGCTAGCCAGACCGGGCTTTCGGTTCTGTAACACACATTCCCGCTAGGACTCTGCCTGTGCACAGACTGCTCCCTCTGCTTGAGGTGCATTTCCCCAACCTGGTTCTTCCTCCACCACATTCATCCATTCATCCTCAAATCAGCCACCACTTTCATTCCAACCTTTGTTAAATCCCAGCACACCCTGAGCTGCTGCCACTATGTGTGGTCCACCATCTTAACCCTCATGGCCTTATACTTGGTTTTTGCTTCTATCTTTAATGCTCATGGATTATATTCTTCATACATTTAAAACTTTCTGATGACAGAAACCATGTCAGTGTTACTTGTCATAAATCCCCAGAAACCTGGGCAGTACCAGGCACAAGACATGCCCGGTAAATATTTCTTGAATGAATTAACAAAAATAATAAAATAAAATTACAGATAAAAGGAACATTCACTCTAGTTGGAAGGAATAGCAATACCTTATCTATAAAGTGTTTTCATTTACATTATATCATGGCAATCCCAAGAACATCTTTGAATAGAAAGGGCTATTCTTTTTTACACTGAAGAGGACTAATGCTCAAAAGAGCTAAGTGACTTATCTAAGGTCAAAAAATAAAAAGGAATTTTTTAAAAATGCAGTTAAAACCCTTGACTTCTGGGTGGCTGCCGTGGCTCAGCAGGCAGAGCTCCGACCTGCCGTGCTGGAGGTCTGGAGTTCGATCCCTGGTGCCTCCTGCCCATATGCAAATTAAAAAAAAAAACCAAAAAAAAAACCTTTGACTTCTGGTATAGTGTTGCTTTTGCTGTGCCTCACTGGCCAAAAATCTGAAGTGTTAAAATACAAAATTTGTATACATTATATTGCATTTGACAAGTTTATTATGATGTACAAAACTACTTTGCTCAACTGATTGTGATAAATAAGCAAAAATAATAGTTACCATTTTTTGAATGTTTGCCACATTACTTGTTGTGCTAGCTGTACTTTGATTATTGTTAGCTGGACCGTTTGAAGAGAATCCACTTGAATACTATACACAAACATATTTGCATTTAAATGAGAAGAAAACAGACAACATACACTTCACTTCTATAGAATATAGATCTTCTCGTATTTGGGTTGGCTAATTTATGACCATTCTTTGAAACTCATTGTAATTCAACTGTAGTCTTACAGTGGAAGAATCCTCGTACTGTGGAAATCGCCAGATCTCTGTTTGTTTGTTTGTTTGTTTGTTTTTAACTCTAGTAGCTTCAGTTGAGAGTTGAGGCATGGGAGAGAGCATTTAAATGTTTAAATTGTAGAGGCCCTATATAATTGAGAGTTGTCACCCACAAATTGCTGGAAGTAGGAATTCAAAAACATCTTTGAAATATTTTTCATCTTTTAGTCTCTCGATACATCACTTGAAAATGGATATGAAAACTGTTGTTTGGAGTGATATTTATTTGCATAAAGAATCTTGGTAAATCCTTCAACTCCATCTCTCTCTCTTCTTAACAAAATGAATTTATAATTCTTACCTTCTTATGCATAGCACATGTGAGAAGCATATTTTCATAGAAAAGGGACAGTTTGAAGACCATCTTCATTTCCTATTGGGGTATTTCCAGATTGGATGAAAACTAAGGAGAGCCATCTGTTGAATATTTAGTTTTCAGAACAGTAGAACTACTCCTGGCATCTGATTTTGCCAAGTTCTAAGCTAAAAATAAATATTAAATAGGACTTGCTTCCTTTTTCATTGGTTCGAACTCTCCTAGAAGAGGTTATAGATTCCCTGGGGAGAGAAATATGGGAAAATAAAAATTTTATTGTTTATTTTTCATTTACATTCATGAAACATTAGATTACATTTTAAAATAAAATATACCAAGACATTCCTACTTTCATTTATTTTTTCCTGTGAGTTTTTAAAATAAGTTTTTATGAAATAATTGATTACCAACTTATTGATACTGTTTGTGTTATATAGATACATCACCCCCCACACACACACCTGTTCCACAGCATATATTAAATTTCAAATTATACTAAATGCTTTACATGTTCTTGGGAAAGTGTTTTTCATATTTAACTCATGAAGCCTCCACCAGAGATGGAGAAAGTACAGTTTCTTAGCTGCTGTCAAGGATAGACATGAAATAATGCTCTTTTCATTAACTTAATAGTAAAAGTTTCCCACCAGATTTGAAGTTACTTAAAAGGGTAAGAGAAAAACCAAATTAAGATATTTTCTGTAGGTTAATAAATTTTAAGTTCTTTTTCTGTAGGGTATAATCTTATATGGTGGAGATAATATTAAGACGTTTCATAGAAATTACCTGTACTCAAGGGGCCAAGAGGCTGGTTTAGAAAAAATGATAACTACGAAGGTTTGTTTTATTTTCTTTTTAAGAAATCTACCCAAATATCAAACTTCCTATATAACACTTATTATTACTAAATATCATACAGTTTGTGAAAAACATATAATACTGACTAGGGCTTTGAAGCCACACATAATGGAAGAAGAGATATTGAGAGAGGAAGAGGAGTGAGACTCTACGTTTTTGAATGGTCTTTTTGGTTTTGTTTTGTTTTAATTTTCATTGTTAAAACAACATACAAGTGCATGCACTCTTAACAAAAATGGTCTGGCTGAATCTTAAACACCGTATAACAGAAGAATGAATTAGGTTCATAGGTGACTCCGGTTTTGCCTGAGAAAACATTGCATTAAAAATGTTTGTTCTTATACTGTTGAGGGAAGTGTCTTCACACAAAATAAGCCCCACTCTGGCCAGTCATTGTCAATAGGATGAGGGATTATTAAAACATATATATATATATATATTTGGCTATTCACATGCCAAAAGTAAAGATGCTTTCCTCTTTATGAAATAAAGCAATCTCTTATCCCTCAGAAGAATTGTTTCTGATAAATGCCAAAGATAAAGAAGGCAGAAGGAAAATTGTGAAGAAAATGAGGGAAACAGTTACGGTTGAGCATGATTGTGTGGGAAAACAATGATCAGTTGTTTTCACTGGGGGGTTGGTGATGACAGTTTAGTTAATTCTAGATGTGCAGAAGTATATGCTCTCCTGCTTTCTCTGAGAATCATGGTAAATGAATCAGCTGTAGAATTCATTCTGCAAATGAATCCCATTGTAGAACTGAATACCGAGTATCTTTGTTGAGATTTTAGATACATAGGACTATTTTATTCTGAATTATTACATATTATCTTGCTTTCTTTTTAAACACATTTTAAAATTCACGTAGCCCATGTAACTGTACAATGCTCGAATGCACAGGAAAAATAAAAAAACTTAAAACACTAGGGAAAACTTTAACAAATCAGTTAACAGAATAATAAGAAATTACCATAAGTAACTGCAAACATTTTTTATGGGGGAAGTACGACTTTCCTGTTTGTATCTGTATACCATTGCACATTAGATAATGAGTGAAAATGGTATCTTTGTTCCTTGGGACCTGCCTTCTTTGGTAGAGAAAATATTTTCATTCTGTGGCAGTTAATTATGCTATATCAATTCATCATAACACTAGAAAGAAGCAGCTATGAAAATATTAGGGGAAAATATGACAGAAACCAAGGGAATGACTAGGATCTAGATAAGACTGATCAGTGAAATTCACTGATGTTAATGGAGAGAATGCAGATGTATATTTTATTCTGGTTTCACAGTTAGTCTTTTTCAGCCTAGGTTATGCCCTCCTCTGAGCAGTGGGAGAATTCAGTTCATCACAGGTTCGCCACATCCCATTATTACCTCTAACTTAAGTGACATTGCCTTCCTGATGCAACACACATGTCCAGGATTCAGTAATGTGTCCCCAAAATATAAGGCCTTATTTCCTTTCAATGGGCTTGAGACATTACCAAAATGATTATCAGAAAGTAGTCCTTCTCAAAGTAAACTTAGCTGTTTCATTAGTTCATCAAAGAGGAACAGAGGGACCGAGGGAGAAGCAAAGGGTTAGGGTTAGGGGAAAGCAAAGGGTCATTGCTTCTGCTGCATTGTAATACATTTCTAGTAACTGTTAGCAAGTAAAAACAAATAAAATCCTTAAGAGTTCATGAAGCCAGTTTACGACTGCAAATAAGCCATGTCCAGATTCTTCTCACAGCTTCTTCTGCAGGATTTCCCTGCAGGTCTCACTCCACCTCAGCCTGCTACAAATGGGCGCCCAAAGAATAACAAGTAATTGTACAGGAAGAGTCGTTCACTTCCAGGGAAAGGGAAGTCACATTCCACAAGGCCAAAAGTAATGTTTTGTCCAGAGAAAAATCAAAGTTTGCAGAGATGAAATGTTAAGACTTCTAAGACATAGTCAATTTGTTGGATGCATCGTTAGATATTGAAATTTGTATTATCAAACCTGTATTATCAAACTTACCCTTCCTTGCCCTGAGGCAACTTCCCTATCATATTAGTCAGCATTCTTTTGGGAAACAGAACCAACGGGAGGTATCTGTAAATAAGAGATTTTATAAATGTGTCTCATGCAACTGTGGGGATACAGGAGTGTAGTTTCCATGGGGAGACTGAGCTGGCAACAGAGATTCACTGACTGGCTGAAGTAGAGATGGAAGTTCTCTCTTCTGACTGCTGAAGTCATTGCCTCTCCCTTAAAAGTTTTCAGCGGATCTGATTAAATCCAACTGCTTGGATTTTCTCATTGCAGGAGACACTCCCTGTGTTAGTTAGATTCAGTTGTCAACCTGGCCAGGTGAGCATACCTAGTCTTGTTGCTGCGGACATAAGCCAATGGTACGTGAACCTCATCTGTTGCTAATTACATCTGCAGTCGGCTAGGAGGCATGTCTGCTGCAATGAGTGATGCTTGACTTAATTGGCTGGTGCTTAAATGAGAGAGCGCAACACAGCCTAAGCAGCTGGGCATTCCTCACCTCAGCCCTCACAGCTCAGCCCAGGCCTTTGGAGATGGAGAAAGAAATCACCCCGGGGAAAGTTGTTGGAACCCAGGGGCCTGGAGAGAAGACCAGCAGAGACCATCCTGTGCCTTCCACGTAACAAAGAACCTCAATGGAAAGTCAGCTGCCTTTCCTCTGAAGAACTAACAAAATAAATCCCCTTTTACTAAAAGCCAATCCGTCTCTGGTGTGTTGCATTCCGGCAGCTAGTAAACTAGAACACTCCCCTTAGTTGATCACAGATGTAATCAGCCATAGATGCAGTCAACTGTCTGATCATTTAAGTCCAAGAAGTGGTCTTGCAGTAACGGATAGGCCAGTTCGTGCTTGGCCAGACACTGGCCCCCCCTTCACCTGGCCAAGCTGACACATGGACCTGACCATCACATCTGTGTTCAGATTATCTTGAAGAACTGACCATATTTGTTTCATCTTTGCATTAAAAAAAGTGATTTGGAATTTACCCCAAATAAGTTAATTATCAAGGAGCAAATATCCCTTGAACCTTCAATACAATTCATTTTCCATTTTATAATCCTCAGTGTTGTAAACAATAATCCAGACTTTGTCACTGAACTCCATAACATTGATCAAATGGGTTTATTAGTCATAAAGCCTGGTCAGCATCCTTTTTATGGTAGACTATTAGTTCCAACTTCATTTCCTCACACATAGTTTGCCAGTCAATCATTAGTGAATTCATCTGTTTCATTTACATATATTTAAAGTGCAGTGTTCCTTAAAAGGAATGTTTAGAATAAGATCAGCACTGGGGGAAATAAAATGTTAGAGGTCAAGTCAACAGATAGAACTAAGTACTGTTAGTGCATAGAAAACATCAGCAAGCTGTCCCCCAAATTTGATGAGATTCCCATTGAGAATGAGCTTATACAGTAGTAATAGAATGTGAGATCACCAATGTGTACAAGCTGTAAAAGCAACACGCTTGAATTCTATGAATGATGGATTTGAAATCATAGAAACCGCATGTCACAAGGAGGTTGCCTTGGTGCTGAATCCTGAGTGTTTGACTATACAGCATGCCTGAAACTTAATTCTAATTCTGAGATGGCTATCAATTCTCATTTAAAATGACTATTATAATCAGTCGGTGTTGGTTGTCTGGGCTGCTTGCTATACTGAGAAAGAATCTAATACCTTGTCCAGATTTATTAGGAAGGAAAGCCATAATTGACATCTGCCATGGTTGTGGCATCAGGGAATGGCAGCATGCCATTGGAGCTCCCTTATAGAAGGATTACACTCACAAGACTTTGTAAAGGCAATTTTGAAATGAACTGTTGGTGTGGTTCTATCACTGAGTGGAAGGTTGCCACTGCTCTCAGAGAGACCCTCCAGAAGGCATAGCCCTATAAGTAAGAAGAGCTCCTCTGGGTGACTTGACTGGCTGGTATTGGCCATGAATGCCATCGGCATGGTTACCGTGGGTCCTGGAATCATGATTACAGTCAAATATGGGTTTTCCTGCCCATGTCGATCTACTCATTTGGAAAAATCACAGTGATCAGGGATGTGTGTTTGTGGATATTTCTTATTATAAATTCACAAGTTAAAAATCAATGTATAATTCGTTTTACAAGTAGATTGTGCCTGCAGGGTTTGGTTAGACAGAATCATTCTGTGTTTGCTCACACCCTGTTGCGGGCTCTGGTTGTGATGGAAAAATTAAATGATTGCTTGTGAAATTATGAATATGCAGTCAGAATCTTCTCTGGAAGCCCTTCCCAAGTAGCCAGTCAATATCACTTTAATGATATCTCTCTGTTCCCTCTCTTGTACAATTAAAAAATCAAAAGTAGTTCATTAATTCTACATCTATTTTTAGAAGGCATAGATTGGATAAACTCTTTTATTATTAGAGACTGCATGTTTCATGGTAGTTGTTGAAAAGTCTGAATACTGGCATCGGAATGGAGAAATGCCTATGTGTATACAAATTTATGATTATATATGTATAATTACATATACATATATGCTTATATAAATATATAAATTAGTTTCAGAAATCTTACTTTCTCAGTTATGAATGTTTAAGGTGTATTATAAGTTATACTATATTTCAAACTTTTCTTATTCCCCCTTAAGAAACATAAAATCTTTAATATTACAGTTGATCCTCATTATTTGTTGATTCCATAGATGCAAATTTTCCTACTTGCTAAAATTTCCATGTAATCCTGAAATTAATACATGCGGTGCTTACGTGATAATTTACACACGTGTGTAGAGTGGCAAAAAAAATTTGAGTCGCCTGCCATGCATGTCCCCAGGATAGGTCAACCACGATGGTGTCCTGTCTTCTTCTTCTCACCTCTTGTTTCACCTTGCATGTCCTTTTCATGGTATTTTAATGCCATGCTTTTCACAGTTTTGCGGCTTTTGTTGATTTTGCTGTTTAAAATGGTTCCCGCATGTAATGCTGACGTGCTGCCAAGTGTTCCTAAGTGCAAGAAGGCAGTGGCATGCCTTACAGAGAAAATTCAGGAATTAGATAATCTTTGTCTGGGCCTGAGTTCTAGTGCTGTTGGTTGTGAGTTCACTTTTAATGAATCAGCTATGTATATGTTAAATAAGTTTCACTGAACAGAAATACACATAGAATAAGGCCGTGTATTGGATGGATAATGCCGTTGTTGTGATCAGGAGCTTGAGGGCACCTTACCACACATTTCCATTAGGCGCAGCCGTTCAGTGTTTGCCAACTCATCATTCATGGTGACTTCCTAGAACATAACTGCTGTGAACAATGAAATTGTATTTGTAGTTCAAAAAAAGTATTACTGAATTAAATAATGCTATCCAAAAAAATAGTCCTTATGCTGCTTCATTACTCTATTACCTGCCCTAAAGATACCACACACATGCCTGGATGGTTGAAGACGAGATGACTGCAAATGAAGGCATTATAACCCATTTTAAAGGGACTGTCCCTGTAAAAGGTACAAGTTTATCAGTGACTAATTTTCACCAGAATAAAGTAATTATATTTTTCTCCATAAATCCTTAATAGAATCATAGAAAATTCTCAAAATGAGCAGTTCCTAATGAAAGATAATGGCAGATTGAATTTTGTTAATTAAATTATAATTCTTTGAGTCCGTTAGAAAATACTATACAGCATACGTCCTTAATGTTGTTTAACACCAAGTTTCAGGAGTGAAAATACCCGCTGCTGGGTTTCACGTATTTGTATATGTTTCAGAGTTGAGGAAATCATAATATCTCATAACCGAAAACTCTGCGCTTTGAATATAACATTTCTGTGAAAGCTTATATATTAGTTAATGGATACCTTTTACTTCTGAACAAGGAAACTGTTGTCTTATGAGTGGAATTTTGAGACAGGTAGGAAGCTTAACTACAACTTTACAAGTGAACATTGCCTTAGGTTATAAATGTAAACATATGAGTGGGTTAAAGATGTGCATTTTTTTCCCCCATGGGCAGGCACTGGGACTCAAACTCAGGTCTCCAGCATGGCAGGCGAGAACTCTGCCTACTGAGCTATTGTGGCCCGCCCGATGACGTGCATTTTTAAAGACAGAAATGAATATTTATGGCTCTCAGAAAACAATGAATTGGGACTTAGGAATGCCACATTACTGTAGAGCAAAACCAATTGGTAACGCTGAAAGGACACATTTTGGTTCTCTGCTTTGAGCAATTAAGTCAGTGGACTTTTGAACAATAGCTAATGCTAGTATTACAGAGGATAGCTATGTAGAATCCATTTAGGCTGTAACATAATCAAGAATTCTTACTGTTGTCTTTTAAAACCAAAATATAATAAATGTGCCAAAGCTTTCTCTCTTGCAATGCTTAAAGGCTTTATAAGCTAAGAAGCATAGAATAGAATTTTTCATTCATATTTATTTGTGCTATAAGTTGCATAAACCAGCAAGGGTATGATTACTTTGCTATGTTTATGAATATCAGGCATAGAAAAAACCACACTATATGTTACTAGTGAGATATATGTCTGTCAAGGTAGACCTTTTGTCTTTTTTGCATCATGTTCCTACTCTGTGATGCAGTGAGATTTTATTAGAACTCTTCAGAAGTTATGTATTTTTTTCTATACAGATAATAAAATGGTTTCCATAAACCTGCACAAACTGTCTATTTAAAATAGACCATGTCAGATAAAAGATGTTTCATTCATTCTAATCCTCATGATCTAGTTTGATGACATGCTGATTAAAAAGAACAAATACACAATTAGGGTATAATAGTTATTGAAAACCAGGCTTGTCTCACCTAGATTATGTGAAAGAGTTAAGTAAACATATGCATTATTTTAGGATTCTCTTGGAACAAAACTGCGCTGTTGCACCGTACAATTATCCAACTCTCAAAGGGAAAATCAGGCTCTATAGTAAGAACCACAGTGAGTGTTTTAGTGTGTATGTAATAAAAAATCATACCAGGGGTCCAGAGGCATTTTTAAAATAATGGATGTTTACAGACTAGCTTATTTAAAACAAAGTAGAGAACGTATGACATAATTTCTGATGTCTCTTGTAATATGTTATACAATAATTTTCAAAATGTGATGATACACTACTAAATACTGTAATCATGAATTTACAGTATTGATACCTCTTATTATAATGAAATTAGGGGAAGAAATGATTGATGGCACCTAGAAATGGTCATAATCTGAACAACTTGTTTCTCCCTCTTTTCTTTTCATTGTCTCTTTTTTTCCCTTTCCTTTTTTCTCCTTTGTTGCTCTCTTCCTCATTGCAATTTTATTTTTGCAGCTCTTCTCCCAATAAACAGTGCTGATATTGGTGCAGTAGTCCAAATAAAGAGTATTCATATCTTTAGAAATTTTGCCTTTCCTTTGTCCCCTTCTCTACCTTATATCAGTGTTAATCTCTTTTCTCCTTTAATTTAATTGGCAAAGGAGCTTGTAGTTCAGCCGAATTAGAGAGATTGAGTTCTAATTTATTAGCAGATTATTGTCAGCATTACTCAAAAAAAAAAAAAGTGGCTAATATGGCAAGCTGGTGCTCACTTTTCTCCAGCCTGACAGTAACACTCAAACCAATTCTTAGCTGCCCTGTCATGATGGAAGGCTCTCTAAGGATGCAAATAATTTAGCTAGAGGATGTGAACTATTCTGAACAGAAAATCAATTATTTGTAGCTGATTATCTGTTTCTTCAAGCAGCTGCTTCATGATAAATATCTGTGTATAATATTTTAGTGGCTATATCTGTAATGCAAACATTAAATTTAAAGTGTTATCATAACCCAAACTGTGGGGAAACACATAAACTAATTTGTACATCCAGATTTCCTAATTTAACATACTCTGTATTGATATTTTCACACATTTTACTGTGCCTGAATTTATTTTCTTTGTAGGAAGCGGAATTAAAAATATAATTAATTTGTATAAAAATATCAATGCCTACATAATTCAGTATAATGTCATAGTCACAATTAGTGGAGATAGTACTTGAATGGTAAGGGAGAGCAAATTTAAAATGAAAATAATATTTATAGTCTTTCATTCATTCAGAAATATTTATTGGACATCTATTAATGTGGGGACTTTACTGTGTGCGGTGTTCAAAATAGTGAACAAGTCAGAAAAAAGGTCCCTAAAATCAGACCTCAAACTTGGAAAAGAGAAAATAAAAATGTAAATTAGCAAGAATAATTTTGTTATTATTTGTCACATTTTGTTGCATTTTACTAAAGAAGAATGCCACTTGATATGCATATACTGAGGAGGTTTATACTCTTCTTTGAGGAGGTGACACTGAAGCACCTATCATTTCTGAGACACTCCATCGCTATAAAATCTCTGTCCACAAATACTAAAATGCTAAGAACCTAAATAATTGATCTAAGGCAGGGATTCCAAGTGGCACTTCAATTTAAATAATAGAAGTTGTGGAAATAGAGCACCACAACCAATCAACTTTGAAAATTACTTAGAATTTCTAAAATGGAAAAAAAAATGCTAAAAAATTGCGAGGCCCACAATTATTTCTTTCCCGCAACATCTTTTTCTTTTTCTTTTTTTTTTTTTTAGCCATATTCGCCCTACTGCCACGCTCCATTTGCTCTCTCGCTCCTCAACTGAGTTCATGCAGTGGCTACCTTTTTGCTGCTGGTAATTTCTCTTTTTCCATTCTTTCTAGAAACCATTTCAGTCAGACTTTACCCCCATCTCTCCACCAAAGACGCCTCGTCAGGGTCACGGATGACTTGGCGTTGTAAAACGTAAAGGTAAATTCTTAGTCGGCATTTTATTAATCATGAGAATTCACTTAATTTCGTTTATCATTCTCTTCTTCCTTTGACCCCTGTCCTTTAGACTCCAGATGCCGTCTCCAGTTGGTTTTCACCTCCTTACTATTCTTTCTGAGCCTTCTTTGCGGGTTCCTCCTTGTTTTCCCAGCCTTCAGTGCTTCAAACTCTCCCCTCTTGTTTCGACAGCCAGTCAAGGCTTAAATACAATTGATACATAAATGGCACTTAAATGTATATCTTCAGCCCTGACTTCTCCATGAACTTCCAAATCATAGATCCAGCTATTTACTGGGCATCTTTATGTGAACGTCTAAAAGTTATCTCTAAACGTTGATGTGTTCAAAATCTAAAACCTGACCTTTCTCCAGCCCCAAATCCTCTTCTCCTGCACTTTTTCTTATCTAAGTTAATGACAGCGCCATCATTTCATTGCTCAGGAAAAAATATTTGATTCATCCTTGACCCTTCTGAAATACTTTTTTCTATATATTACTTTTTTCTACATATTTCTACATATTCTACATATTACTGATTGCCAAATAACATGACATGTATTTATTTTTTAGCTTTTCTCTCTTTCTTGGCTAATAGAATGAAGGAGTTATGAAGGGAAGCATTCCATTGTTTTGTTCACTGCTGAAACCCAACATTGTGAAAATAAGAGACTAGCACATAGTAAATGTTCAATAAAATAATTGGAATTAATCAATTTAAATGAGCCAGCATACATCAAGTGCCCGCTTTTGCTTTATAGTAAATGCTCAATAAATAGAAATAATAATAATTGCTGTCTTGGAAAACTATCCAATTTTAGATCTAGAAGAGATCTACTGTAGCAATTATGTAAGCCAGCCCCCAAATTATTTAGTTGTGAAAGACTGGGCTCAAAGATTGCTAAGTGCCTATTCAACTTCATATGCACATTCAATATAAAGACAGAACTAGAGTCCGAGATCTCTTCTTGTCCTCTACCCCAGGGATCCTTCCACCACAGCAGAGTAGGTTTCTGACCAGTATCAGTCCCTCGCATTCGACCCTGCTTGGATTATCAGTCATGCCCTAGCCTGTGTTCTCATACTCACTTTTTTTAGTTGTCAGGAAAATAGTATTAATATTTCAAGCAACGTAATTTTCATTTTTTTCTTTAACCAAGAACAATGTATTTAAATAAAAATGTTAAAAATTGCTGTTTATGTATTCCATGAGTTTACAGGAGTATCATTAATACTTATTTATGTTAATTAACTATGATCTGATTGACCCTCACATCGTTCTATGAGGTATCATTATCCCCCTATGGCAGGTGAGGAAACTGATGCTGAGAGTTTCAGTGACTTGCCTGTGAATTAAACAAGTAGTAAATAAAATTTGAATTCAAAGCCAAATTACTTTGCTCCAAACCCTTGTCCTGACCCATTACACTCTACAGAATGTACCTGATCCCCTGTGGTGCAAATTCCTTACTAAAAAGAGTTATTTAAATGTGTATTGTATAATTTCTGTTTCATCGTGAAGGTGAATTAAATTCATGTGACCTGAGGTTTGTATAAACAGGTCTAGTGTATGTCAAATTTAGATAATTAATTCTTAATTTTTTTTTTGCTTTTTCTCCAGTGAATCTGTAATACAGAGCTCTTCAATAGAATAAGAAATCTTTTTGCTTTTTTTTTTGCATGTCATTTGATGAGTTCAAACAGTTCTAGCTATCACCTTTTCAGTGCGATGAGTCATGAGTCTATTACAGACTTATTTTTAGTTTGTAATTATCATCTCAGTTGAAAGCTGTGATCCCTGAAAATTCTGAACACCAAATTTTGCTAGCAGGTGTATCTTAACCATAACTCAAAAGCATGGAAATCCAGAAATACTACTTGTTTACACGAGACTGAGAAGTCATTAAAAATACAAGTAGTATTACTAAAACACGTAGTTTTTAAATGTAGGCTCGGAACACTCTTTTGGTTCCCATTCATCAAGTGAAGGTAGACTTTAATACCAATGCATATTACTTACCGAAAGAGATTTAGTCATTTTTTGTCTGCAAAATCATCTTCTCAGTCTTTAAAAATAGCGGCATTAATTTTGTGCATGGGTGGGCGTGAAGGTTGAGGTTGAGATGGGGGGTTATTTTGGGGTTTTAGGCTTTTTTTGATGGTGAGCTAGAATTAAATTCGGTAACTTTTTTTTCATTATTTCTATAAGAACTACATTATTGAAATAAAATTTATATTGTTGAAGCAAATAAAATGTATTAGGTAATTTGGATTGCAGTGATTAAGATTTTGTAGCCAAAGAAAGACTTTGGATATTTGCTGTTATGTGGGATAAAGTATAAATCATATTTTGTACTAGTTGTCTACCATGAATACATGTATTGAAGTAAAAATAATTAGAAAAATGACTTCTTTACTATTAGACACTTTACAGAATTTTACCTATTTAAATGTTCAGCATTCCTTTAATTTTTATTTTGAAATCTAAACTAACAGTGTTTTTAAAAAATATTTTAAAGCAATATTGAATTGGTTTAGTGCCCAAGTCATGCAACCCTTTTCAATTAGTTTACGTCTTTTTCTTTGAATATGACTTGGTGAGGAACAAAATTCCCTCTCACCTCCATAGGCAGAAATGCATTGTTCTTCATCCAAATAGGCTTATAGTTTTGTGTATTAACTCAAATTGGCTATTTAATTTTTTTTACTTTTTTTTTTTAATGTCATTTAATGCAACAGCGTGTCTGAAGTTTGCTATTGTAATGCTGTCCTGCTGTTGCCTAAACTGATTGGAGTAAGCCAGCGTGGCCACTTGGCCAGTCTCTGAATGAAAACTGGTTGCTGTTTGACAGAATTGGAGAGCTTAGGGAAAGTTTCAAACTTGCCTGTCTTTCCATTTGACCAGGCTTCAAAGGGTCTCCCAAGTAGTTAGCAGAAGAGTTTGGGTCTGACGCCAGCATTTTTAGGTTTTCTAAAGCAGTTTATGCATATATATATAATATTCCCGCTTAATGTGTGTACACGTAGTCCAATTCATTCTGAAGGTTTTTCTTTCCTTTTTTTTTAATGACTTAACATTAAAGTGGCTTGTATTTGATTTTCTTCCTTTATTTTTTTCTCCTTGGTGAAATTGTTTGACTTGTTCACGTGGAAATGTCTTTTTTGTACTAAATGAGATTTTGATTTCCTTTTAGAAAGAAACGTCTGTGATCAGTTCTTATAAATAACAAATGACTAATTTTGAAATGTTTGTGGTTTAGAAGTGAAAATCACTAATGGTAAAGGTGCCACTGATCTTGTGAAACCATTAAAGTACAAAGTTTAGTAGAAAGGCAACTAGTCTTTATTAATCCTGTTATTGCATGATTTGATAAATTCTCCCCTCCTATAATCCTGATAGGCTAATTTGTGAATAAAAATTAGCAGTGTTAAGTGGCTTTCCAGAAAAGTATTGAAACCACCTAGAACAAATCAAGTGATTTGCTAAAAAGAGAGGAAATACATTTGCATGCGGTATGGTGTGAGAGAGTCGGAGGGTTTGTGAGCACTCCTGTGAGGAGAACATTCTTTTCAGAGGTCGAGGTTTATAAACTAAACCGAATACAGCTAGATTCAAGTATTAGCTTCTACCGTATACATTGCATTTTAGTTCATTTTATTATTTGGCATTATGACATGCACAGTAATTTTTCTGTTGGATCATTTTTTATGATTTCTAACAAACTGCTTGGGGCTAAGTACAGAAAATTACATTTTCTTTCTAATCTCAACATTTGATAAAAGAATTATGTCACCTTCTAATCCCTAAGAAGAGCACGTTTTACATAAAAATATGATTTCCCTTAATATTGAAAGCAATGCTGCCTTTTAATGTTCTTAGATTTGTATGTATTTACTCAGCATTATGTATGTTCATCTTGGATGCCAACTTTTTTTTCATTTACCTTTAATGAAATTCTTCGTGGAATAGTACTGCAATTCTTAAAACTTTATCACAAAAGTTTCCTGAATTGTCAAACATATCCTGTATCAAGAATTGGATTTATAAACACAGAACTTTACAAAGTCTGAAGTGCATTAAAAGTGGCTATATCCTACAGCTCCTGCACCCTGTAAAAACAGAGATTACGCAGACAGTGCATCGGTAATCCTTTTGTAGATACTGCCTTTCTACTTTGCTTTACTTTTTGAAGACGTGAAAATAGATAGGCAAGGAGTTTGAAAAATGTTACCTAATAAAATGGTTTAAATTACCCGTATACCACTCATACATATTGTATGAGGAAAGATATGGCCTTTAGCTGGTTCTTCTTTAAGGAACTATTTATACTTTTTTCGGTCTAAGTACCTCATATCTTTAATTTTGTTTTCTCGTGGCTGGAGAGCAGGTGGGTGACTCATTGTGACATTACAGTATGTATAGCAGTATACTACTTAATGACCTGATTGAAACTGACTTGTTATATGAAGGAATTCCTTATATATGAAGAAATGCACATTGTACAAAGCCTCTTTTTCTGTTGACATAACTTATTTCACTATCAGAATTCTACTTTTTCTACCTTAAAATTTACCTAGTGTTTATAGGTTATTCCTTCTTATGGTGTGCTAAATTATGAGAGAGATAAATATATTCTTTGAAATATATGCCCTTCTTTCCCTACATTCGTCTATCCCAGTTATTCAAAGCACAGGAATACACCCAAAACTATGGCATTTGAGGTTTCAAGTAGAAATTGTATTATAGAATAATGTATCACAAGTATGGAGGAGAATAACACTAATTCCCAAAGGGTACATTGGTTTCAGATGTAAGAATGTAAAAAAATAAATCAAACTGACATGTAAGACATCTGATATAAATTAATATTTTTATTAGGTGAACTGTAACTCAATCACAACAGTGAGAGAAATGGAAGCCATTGAAAATTGCTGCTTAGGAAATACACACATACAATAATAAAGTGTAGATATTGTCTTTATTATTCTTCCTTTTAGACTGCTGTGCCTCAGTATTTCCAAGTGATTTCCCTGCAGCTATTTGTGATAAGATGCTATAATAGAAAATGTCAGTTTGGTTATTATTGAAACATTTTATTTCTGTATTAAAATTATTTGCTTGCTTTCTCTTTTTGGCACTATCGATAAGCCTTCCCCTCACCAATTTTCTCCTTGTCTTTCTCTTCCTCTTCTTCCTCCTTCTCCTTCTCCCTTTTACACACGTTTAGGAAAATAAATGCCCGTGCCATACAAGGACTAATTTAACAAACCAAGGTAGATAGCGTATAAATAAAATGGAGTCTGAGAAGCAAAGATAACCAGGTTTACTTGAATCCAAAGATGACAACAGCAACAAAAAATCTTGCATTGTGTAGGCTGTAAGTATGTGTTAAAAAAAAAAAGAGGTGATTTAAATAATTTGTCAATTCTGGAGTTAAAAGTAAAAAGCAGATTGTAGGAGTTTTTGCTGGACAGTAACCCAAACATTAAAAGTTACCTTAAAAAACTGAGTAGGGGCCGGCCCTGGTGGCTCAGTGGCAGAGTTCTCGCCTGCTGTGATGGAGACCTGAGTTCGATTCCTGGTGCCTGCCCATGCAAACAAAAAAACAAGGAAACAAACTTATATCAGAGCACCTGATGATGGAGAAGACAGGTGCATAAACAAGAAGGGTGTTTTTCATCTGTAACTGAGGGCACAGCTGGGGGCCTTGGGCACTAGCCCACCTGCAGGCGTGTGGCATGTCTGCAAGCACACCGTGTTTCAGTCATGCTTGCCGTAGCGGCTGTGATGGTTAAATTCTCCTGTCAAACTGGCTGGGTTATGGTGTCCCATTGTTTGGTCAAGCAAGCACTGGCCCGATTACTGTGAAACTATTTTGTGGATATAAATCATCAGTGAGTTGATTGCATTGTGATTGATTAGGTTTTCAGTCAACATCATAGATGCCTTCAATAAGGAGAGAAGTCTCATCCGACCAGTGGAAGGCCTCAAAGGGAGAACTGATTCCGGCAGCTTGAAGGGTGAACTGCGATCTCTGCTTCCACCAGCCAGCTTTTCCCGGGGAATTCATGAAAAACGTTCATCAGAGTTCCAGCTTGTGGTCTACCCTATGGAATTTGGGCTGACTCCACCCCACAGTCACATGAACCAATTTCTATAATAAATTTCATAATACATCTCCTGTCGGTACTGTTTCCCTGGAGGACCCTAGCTAATATAGTTGTCAACGCTTAAAAGTAGGGGGAATTCACAAAAAAAATATCAATTTTCTCCTTCTGTTTAAAAAAAAGTAAAGGAGATGTATGCAGCGTGAAACCAAATTCTCACCTGACAGCCATCAGCTGGAGCCCGGGAAGCTTCCCCAGCAGCCCTGTGGGTTCTCAGCACCCCCACCCTCCCCTCATTCTCCCCAACTCCTGATCTGCTTCAGTGTTACCTGACACGCCCATAGGCATTTGAAAATTTCCCCCAGTTTATAGCACACACACCATTTAAAATATTGACTAGATGAATGGGATATCATACATTAGGTGAGTCATTGCAATCAAGACTGAGAATCAATTAAGAATTTTGTAATACCTGCTGTATTCAGTTTTCCCAAAATGTAAATATGAGAGTTACCATAAAAAAAAAAAAAACTTTGCTACAATTCTCATCTCCCTTCTTTGGGAATTTGGGGATGCAGCGCCCTCTACAATACATATGTTTGCAGAAGCTTCTAAAGAGAATTGATATTGTTTACTTGTATTTTTTATCTCATTTTTTAAAAACTTTTTTATTAATTAAAAAACTTAACAAAAGAACATTAATATATCATTCCATTCTACATATACAATCAGTAATTCTTAATATTATCACATAGTTGCATATTCATCATTTCTTAGAACATTTGCATCGATTTAGAAAAAGAAATAAAAAGACATCAGAAAAAGAAATAAAACGATAATAGAGAAAAAA
>PVIY010013118.1:0-60010 GCA_004026745.1 Myrmecophaga tridactyla
GACCCCTGGGAGAGTAGGGTGGCTGTGAGCAGTGTGCTGTGGCTGGCATGGAAGTGAGTTCCAGGTATGACTCTAATTGTGCAACTGCAAAGGGCATGAATAGTGTCAGATTGTTGTGGAAGAGGGTTGTAGCTGAACGCCAGCAGACATTTTCTTAAAACTGGGGAGGAGGTGAGATTCATTTGACAGCTCAGTCTCCTCTGGTGTCCACATCTGTTCTTCCTTCTGCAGTGCTTTTCATGAGAAATAGGAAGATAGGATGGCATTTCTCTGTAGGTCCACTTTAGACTGAAGTTGGGAGTGTTGTGTGCCTGGCTGCCTTTGTTATCTTTAAAATAACAAAATGTTATCTTTAAATCAGTGCTTAAGCTTTGAAGAGCATAAGCATTATCTAGGGTGCTTGTTTCAAAATGCAGATTACTGGGGTTTACTCTCTTGTGGAACCCCAAAATCTGTATTTTCTTCCTAGATGATGCGAGTAGTGTCTGGATATTTTCAGAAGGAAATAAACTCCAATTCAGATTGGTCAAAAATAGGGAAGTTCATTGTCTTTTAAACAGGAGTGGTGCGCTGTACAACTTTGGTAGGACCCATCATTCATGTGACCTGTGACGTGTGCTCCCTGGAGTTGTGCAGTGGGGGGACTCTGAATCCAGAGGAGGGGTAGCCTTTGGGGTTGATAGTTTCAGAGGCCCAGTGACATCAACTGAGCCTCTGAAACTATAGAGCAAGCCTCCATGCTCTATCCATCTCTCTACTCTCCCATCTTGGTGTTAGCTTTCCCTACAGGATAGGAATATGATGGCTGCAGCATTTCCAAATGTCTCAGTAACACACAACAGCTAGAGAAAGAAGAGGGGCATGGACTGACTCCTGGCTCTCTCTCAGAAGTAACCCAGCTTCCTGAGGCACCTCTAGCACTCTACCCATCATGCCTCCCGGGGTCACATGTCCACCCCTGAGCCAATCACAGTTGACGGGAAGGAGCTTACCCCTGGCGCACTCACGCCCCCTGCTGGAGCTGCCTGAAGGAGGGCCAGACACCCAGCAAAATGGAGGTGTTCTTAGGAAGGAAGGAGCAGGAACTAGAGGCTGGAAAGACACCTGCTTGGGCCTCCTGTATAGGTGATTTGCAGATTCCACACTGAGAAACACTGCCTCACGCCATCTGGAACAGATGAGGGTTATCTATCTGCATCTCTTGTGCCAATGAGGAAATGAGACTCAGGTTCAGTAAGTGGTCCTAGGTAACAAGCTTAGCAGCCTGTGTGGTTTGGGAGTGAGGGAACTGGGGTGTTAGAGAGGACTTTTTTTTTTAATTTGCATATGGGCAGGAGGCACCAGGGATCGAACTCCAGACTTCCAGCATGGCAGGTCGGAGCTCTGCCTGCTGAGCCACGGCAGCCGCCCTGGAGAGGACTTTTTAGACCCAAGATAGCAATCATCTTCTTTTTTCCTTCCTTAGGTGTCAAAGAGGCACCTTCATTTTCATTTCTCCTCCATAACTGCAATTATGTGGGGCAGGAAGCTTTTTTGATTATTTTCCAATGAAAGACTTTTCAGGGCGTTAGAAAAAAATATATACATATATGTATATATTGTGCTTTCCTCACTTCCAAATTGGCTCCTGGAAAGCATTTGAAATACTATTAGCTGTTATTTGTTGGGGGGCCTACTCATGCCAGCCTGTGTGTTTGGTCTTATGCATACAATATTTTAAATCCTGGAGACAACTTCAAGTTAGATTTTATTATCCTCACTTTATGGATGGGGAAACTGAGGCTCAGAGTGGGAAAGTAGACTATGGTGGAGTCAGAATGGCGGGCTGCCTAGTGCAAAGGTTCCCCACTCCGCACCGAGGCTTATCAGCGGCAACCAGCCTTGTTATGCCCCTGAAGGAAGGTTCCCAGGGAAAGGGGTTTTAGTGTCAAAAGAGTTCCAAAAGAGCTGAATGTTTCCTCTGGGAATAATTCTCAGGGCATTAGGCAAAAATATCCTGTACATTATAAACATGAGAGAAACAGGAAACCTGGTTTGTTATATAGCAGCTAAACTGTGCTTAGGACAAATTCTCAAAAAAGCGTAAAGCTTTGTTGAATTTGAAGATGGAAGACCCCTGAGTGAGGATAGGAAAAAAATAGTGGGCTGTGCAGCGGCAGTGAGGCGTGCTGGGTGGAGTGTCTGAACACCTGGGTTTGAGTCCCGTCGTAGCCGTTTTTGAGCTGTGTGACCTTGTGCAAGTCATTTGACTTTTCAGAGCCTCACACGTAAAATGGGGTCCTGGACGGCAGTTCGATGGGCGGAGGGAGCTAAGAAGTAGTGGGGGGAGCAAGTCTTGTCAACTGTGAAAGGCTTTGCAAAGATGAGGTAATGTCAGGGTTTAAGCCACAGATTTGGCCCCTCAAAATTTTAAGTTTAGTTCAGCTGTACCTGGTTGTGAGCTGTTAGTTGCCTAGCGCTCAGGGGCAAGTAACAGCTGGCTAAGGGCACCTTGTCGGTCTTTAGGATCGTCACAAACAGAAACTGTTTTTACCTGGAAAGCCCCTCTCTGGCTCTGGAGCCCTCCCTGGGCACATTGCCTGGCCTGCACCTCAGGGCGTATTGTGCAGGAGCCCGCTGCCTCTGCGGATGCCCTCGGGAAGATAACAGCGAGCACCAGGCGGGCAGAGATAAGTGCTTAATACAGATGGTCTAGACTGGGGTTGCTGTGGAGAGCCCCAGGGGCTCTGCATAAACTGGAAGGAGAGAGTTGAAGATGTGTGTTGAGGGTGGATCACAAGTGTGTGTGTGTGAGTTGTGGGTGTGTGTGGTATTAACAGGTGAGGACCTTTCCAAGTTCACCTAGCCCATGCTGCTGATACAGGTGGCTGTGGGGAGAAGGTGTCTTAACTTTGCAAATAGGAAGACAAAATAGTAGGGGAAAGCTTTTTTTTTCTTCTAGTGAAACAACCACAGCTTTGTCGGGTTTTGAGTCTATGGTTGGGTCTTTAGGATTCATTTCTTCCTCCCATCCATTCTATTCCCCTCCTATTTATCAAACACCTTATAAATATTTGTTGAGCCACTTATGCATGGCAAGCTGAGCTTGATGCTATGGTTTCAGAGATGAACAAGACAAAAATCATCCCTTGAGGAATCTCATAGATAAATAAGACGATTAGGAAGCTGTGTGATGAGTGCAGACAGGTATGTACAGGGGCCTCTGGGAGCGGTAGGAGGGAATACCTGGTTGTGTCTGGTGGGAAGAGGAACAGTTATTTCTTGGAGGAGGTGACACCTGAGCTGGGGCTGGAAGACTGGGATGGGGAAAGTGCCAAGTGGACCAGCCTCTTGGGAGGCATCCTAGGCAGAATAACATTATTCATTCTCATAATTAAAAAGTTCATGAAAGCCTGCTATGGGATCGTGGGGCTAGTCCTTGCCCTGCAGGTACTCCCAGTCTAGCTGGGAAGTCAGGGGTGAAGAGGAAATGACAGTGTGATTGGGGTGAGGATATGGTCCCAAGAAACCATGAGATTGCTGTTTAATTCACTTATTGATATTTGTACCAGTCGTCCTCCTGAGGACCCCTTTGCAGGTTCTTTCACTGGTGAGAGGCTATATTCAAAAAGCTGTCTTCTGCCCTAGGGGCTGACCCTGCCCAACAGCATGTTGGACCATGCTGTGAGGCATCTATTCATGCTTCAGATATCTTCTTTATAGAGCCAGCACTGGAAAATTGGACGTGGGTAGGTCATTTCACCTCTTTGGCCTTCGTTTATCTCACTTATAAAAGAGATTGTTGGACCTGGTCAATGTTTCTCAAGAGGCTGTTTAGGAGCCACCTACCTTTGAATGGCATGGGGTACTCGCTGAAATACAGTCCTTGTGGGGTGGTGCCTCCTGCCTGTTCATGCAGTCAGACGCTTTGGAAGCAAAGCCTAGGAATGTGCATCCAAACAGGCATTTCAGGAGATTTTTAGGCACACTTGAGTTCTGGGGCCCTTGGGTCACACAATTTCAACCTCTAATCCTTTTCATCCCCAATCCCTTTATCCATATGCCCACAGGAACTAGAAAAATAAAATGTTCATTTTCTCGAGGTTTTATCCGTGCAGTGATGCCTTCAGCAGACAGCTCTGTAGTTTGGGTGGCCTGAATCTTGACAGTGTGTGCTTATAAGCTGTTCCTGGGCTGGTTTTGATTTTCCTCGAGAAAGAAAAGCCTTGTTAGCAGGCACCTGTATGTGACTGTCAAAATCTGTTTGTGAGCTGAATCATTACAACAACCGGTCTCAGCTTTTCATCTCTGGCTGTGGAGTGTTTGACTGGCTTTCAGTTTCTGCGTTGTTCTTCCTTGGTCTCCAGCATCCTGAGAAGGATATTTGCATTGTTCAGCACCTGAGCCCAAGGTTTCAGTTTCTTTTTGACAAATTGAACCTCTGCTTTAGTTCCCATGCAGTTGTCTTTGAAAGGTCATCAAGGGTTGGTCACAATGTTTTGCCTTTGGAGTATACTTTTTTTTGGTGCGCGGTCTGGCAATCAAACTGCGGTCTCCCGCATGGAAGGCAGGCATGCTACCATTGAGCCACCTGTGCACCTGATGGTCACAATGTTTTAATAGATGCTGCGTGTGTTCTCATTTTTTGTTGTCTGGAAATGGTTTTAATGTTTGAAATAAGTAAACAGAGCTTTACATAGCGTCTGGGAATTTTCTTTAAGTTTCTTTTCCTTTCCCCTCAGAAATCCGCCTAATAGCCCCTAAGACTTGACAATGGTGGTGATGCTGAGTGATGTTTCTTCGGTCGCCCAAGAGACACTGTCAGGCTTTACCCTTCACATCATTCAGGCGTGAATGAAATAGTTCTCAGGTGAAGGCATGGCCAGGCACGGCACTGTATTCCGGCCAGTCACGAAGGTGGAAACCTCAACAGCCGGTGTCCTACACCTTGAAAATTAAGAACTTTCCTCTGGCTCTTGGTTCACTTCTGGTTCTCTTGTTGTTTCTTCCTCATTGAGATCAGCTTGTAAACGCAGAGTTCTACACTGGTCCGTTCTGATGAACCTGTTGACCTTACAAGGTGGGGGAAAGCCTAAGCCTTGAAAGATGAAAGTAGTGGATGCAGGGACGTGCTCAAGAAGGCAGGGTCAGAGGTGACTCTGACCTGTATTCCCCATGGGTCCCAACAGCCCTCCGCCTGCAGTGGGTGCTCTGTTAACTGGCTGTTGGAAGAATGCATTTTCTTAAAATGATAGACCAGTAATTAAACTGATGCACAAGAGTAGATAAGTGTGATTTTGAATTTGCCCTTGGTTCTTCCTCAAGTTTAATTTTCATGGAAATATCAATTAGATACATGATTAGTTCCAGTGCAGAGTGGCAAAGAGGGAGAAAAGGCAGACCTTGTGTGCATTTTAAACACTTTGGTACATCTGTTAGTTGTTTATTATTTGTCAGTCATTTTGTTAGACAATTCACAGAGATTGTTGGGCAGACACCTTCATGCTGAGTCCAGGGAAACTGAGTCACAAAAGTGAAGTAATTGGCCTAAATTTGCCCAATGGAGTTATGGTCAGGCTAGTTGATCAATAATTCAGAAGGATTTATAGAGCACCTCCTCTGTTGGCATGCGAAATAACTAGAATTTAGCATTGCAAAAGATGCAAAGGATGATGGAGGTCATTCTGCCTTGGATATATGCTAAAAATCAACTCGTCTTACAATTTCCTCCTTTAGGACTCATGTCCCATACTTTTACATGCCATGATTCATTCAAACATGTATTGAGCACCTACTAGGTAGTAGACACTTCTTATGTTCAGAAGGAATAAGACTAAATAAGATAGACATAGTTCCTGCTCTCTTGGAACTTAAGAGTTTGGTGTTAATACAGGAGAAAGAGCATTGAACTATGCCAGAAGACCTGAAAAACAAGCCAAAAAAATTTACAAAAAAAGGAAAGAAAGGTTTGTACCATTTATAATCTGTATAGTTTGGATAAAACACTTGAGTACCTCTTTTCACCTCATTTTACAGAGGGCATTATCCTAATGGGATCTTCCAGAGCAGAGCAGGTTAATTGGGGTAATGTACCTTACAAAATATTAATTGCTATATACGACTGAAAGTAGGAATAGCTGTTGCTGGTAGAGCGGTAAGTCATAGTGTGGCTCTCAGGGCTAGCAGCATGAGTATCAGCTGGGAACTTTTTGGGAATGCAAAGTCCTGGGCCCCACCCCAGACCTATTAACTCAAGTCTGGGGGTGGGGCTCTGCAATCACTAGTTAACAAGCCCTCCAGGTGAATTTGATTCCTGCCTTGGAGACCCTCAGCTCTAGACTAGAGCCATAGCTTTAACAACCCATTGGGTTCACATTAAAACTGGATGCTGACCCCTGAAAATTAGGTCAGAAATTCTGGGGGTAGGGTCTTGGCAGAACCCACATAGATGATTCTCACATGGTGCTGAGAGCTGCTGCTCTGCCATGAGGGCGGGTGGAGGGGAAGGTAGGAAATTGTGGGGGTGAGGAACACAGCATTGGATTTACTCGGTTTGAGTCCATGCTCTGTTTATCAACTGTGTGACCTTTGGCAAGAAGACTGGGGCCTGTGGTTCCTGTCTGCATAGTGAGGATAAAAACACTCATCCCTCAGGCTTGCGGTGACAGTCAAGTTAGATGAAATATGTCAGCCACCAAAGATGCGTTAGGCATGCGGTAAACGAATGAGCGCTGAACTTAAACGTGGTAGCTGTTTTGGGAAATGATGGTCCTCATCTTTCCTCTCAGCCCTCTTTTCTCCGAGTTAACCCTTTTTAGTTCTTCCTCCTGGGACATAGTTTCTAGCCCCCTCTTTTTGAAAATTCCATTTTGTCCAATGCCCTTAAAAAAGGTTATGTTCAATTTGACAGATCCACCAAACTATAAAATGCCCCTACCTTTTATTCCAGTAATTCCGATTCTTGGAATTTGTCCTATAGATAAGTCTGCACATGTGAAAAATGATGTGTTTCTTCTTTCCAGCTTTGTTTGTAATAGTAAAAGACTGGAATAACCTAAACATCCATCATTTTAGAATCTCCATGCAATTTAACGTTGTGTGGCCACAGAAAAGATGGAGGATTCTGATATGGGATTCTCTAGGAGAAAGAGTGTGGAACTGCTACCATTTGGGCCAAAAAAGAGAGAAGAGCATCTATGCTTATTTGCTTGTATATGCATAAAACATCTCTGGAAGGACACCTAAGAAACAGTTCATTTTTGGTTGCCTCTGGGGAGGGGCTATATAGCTGCAGGACTGAGTGGGATGGGGGCTTTTTGCTATAAATCCTTTGGTGCCTTTTTAAATCATATGCTTGTGATCTGTTAAATATATTTTTAAAAAGTGGGTCCCAAACTGCATCCTTCACATGTGGCCTGATCACTGTAGGTACGGTGGGAATATTATCATTTTTCTGTGAACTGGCCACTGTACTACTTTTAATGCTATTTAAGATTGCATTTGCTCTTGTCACCATGGGCTCTAATGAACTTTGTGGTTAGGGACAGCATCAAGCTTTATTTTATGTGAATGATTGTCAGGGCAGGTTTATGGAGTCAAAATTTAGAATTGCCCTCAGCCTGTACTTGCACAGTCAGCTTTGTTTCTGGTCCAGAATGCTAGGCTGTCAAGAGCATGTGAGTCTTTATTCTCTTATCTGTATTGTTTGCTCTTCTTCCCAGCTTTGTGCCATCAGGATGTTTGATAAGCTGACCTCCTGAGTCTTTCCTCAGCTAAGTCATTGTTAAGAAGACATCAGACAAGGTGTGGCTAAGAATTGAACCCTGTGTCATGACACCTGTATTAGGGTTCTCTAGAGAAACTGAGCCAACAGGAGATATCTGTAAATATGAGATCTATAAAGGTGTCTCACGAAACTATGGGAATAGAAGAGTCCAAAATCCGTAGGACAGGCTCTGAAGCTGGCGGCTCTGATCAATGGTCTAGATGAACTCCACAGGAGAAACTTGCTGGCTGAAGAGCAGTGAAAAAGTCTGTTCTCCCTTAAAAGTCTTCAACTGATTCAATTACCTCAGTGGTGGGAGACCTTAGTTGATTGCAGATGTAATCAGCCACACGTGCAGTCAACTGACTGGTGATTTAATACACCAGTCTTCTGACTTATCAGCCAGCTATGAAACATCTTTGCAGCAATAGACCAGTGCTTGCCTGACCAGACAACTTGGCATCATCACTTGGCCAAGTTGACACCAGAACCTAACCATCACACCACCAGTAACCTTTCTCTAGCCTATCATCAAGCCACTAAGGACACCAATGTGTGCTTTTATGCATCAAATGTTTATTGTGTGCCCATTTTGTGCCAAGCACTGTGCTAGTACAGAGGATACAAAGAGAAATAAGGCAACCTGCCTGCCTGAAGGGACGTGATAGTCTAGTACAGGGATTGACAAACTTTTTCTGTAAAGGGCTAGATAGTAAGTAAATATTTTGGCATTATAGGCCATATAATCTCGGTAACTACTCAGCTGTACCGTTTTAGGGACAAAGCAACCTTAGTAAGTGGGTGTGGCTGTTCCAATAAAACTTTACAAAAACGTGTTGGGCTGCATTTGGTCCTTTTACCATAGTTTGGTCTAGGAGGAAGACAAGATGAGTAGCTCAGTCAAGTTTACTAAGTGTTATTATAGGATATGTATAAAGTACAGTGGTGGCCTGAAGGAGGAAGTGTGTACGTTTGGTGGGAGTGGTTGTTCAATGGCTATATGTTCCTATGAGTGCAAACTATTTGACTTGTTTCATTAGTTTATAAGTGAATCATGGGAGATTTTTTAGATGCTTTGCTGATATTAAGATATATTATTTCCATCTCATTTTACCTGATCTACCAACTTGATAACCACCACAAGAGAAAATTGGTTGATTTTTTGGCATGATTTAGCCATCTTAAACCCACATTGGCTTTTCCAAAGGCTCACATTCTTTTCTAAATATGCTCAAAAGATATGTTCTATGATTTTGCCAGAACTCACTATAGGGTTGTAGTTTTCAGGATTTGTTTATTTGTTGATGTTACAATCTGTCCACTTTCCAGCATTAAAATTGGACATTTACCCATGTCTTGTGTCCTCAGACCCCTTTCTCCTGTATGATTTTTTTTTTAAACCTTTTATGTTGAAATATTTTCAAACTTACAGGACAGTTACAAAAATAATATGGACTTCAGGGAACTCATAATATACCCTTACCCCCCAGATACCCAGATCCACTCATTTTAACATTTAGTTACATTTGCCATATTATTCTATCATCAATCTATTTTCTGAACACTTGAGTGTAGGTTGTGAATATCATGCTCCTTGAATACTTGTCACTACCATATTTATTTCCTAAGTACATGAAAGCACCTTGTCACTTATGTAACCACCTTAAGTACAGTTATCAAGTTCAAAGAATTTAACACTGATAAAAGGCTTGCAGTCTGTATTCTAAATTTTTCATGTTAGAGCCCATCTAGGATCATGTATTGCATTTAATTGTCATGTCTTTAGTTACTCCTTTCAACAGATTTTCCCATCTCCAGCAAACTGTTCAATGGGATTGATCACAATTACAATATTATTGTACCCTCACCACCTTCCATTACTAGTTTTTCTCATCTCCCGCAAAGAAACCCTACACCTGTTATGCATTAACTCCCCATTTCCCCTCCTTCCTACCCCTGACAATCTGTACTCTGATATCTGTTTCTATATGCTTACATATTTTATTTTTTTTATAGCTACCATGGGGCTTAAATTTAACACCCTAAATGTATAACAATCTTGATGCTTTGATACCAACTTAACTTTAATAATATACACAAACTATGTTCCTGTACCCCTCAGTCCTCCCCCATCTTTTTGTCTGTCTTATCACAAATTACATATTTATTCATTGAGTCCCAAACCACTGATTTCTCATTACATTTTGTGCATTTGCCTTTTAGAGCCTGTGGGAAATAAAATCAGAGTTACAAACCAAAAATACAATAGTACTGGCATTTATATTAACCCATGCTGTTATCCTCACTGGAGATCTTTATTTCTTCATTCATCTTTGACCTGTTGTCCATTGTCCTTTCCTTTCAACTTGCAGAACTCTCTTTAGCATCTGTTATAGGGCCAGTCTAGTAGTGATGAACTCCCTTAGCTTTTGTTTATATGGGAATGTCTTAATTATTCCCTCATTTTTGAAAGACAGTTTTGCCAGATATGGAACTTTTGATTGTCAGTTTTGTACTTTTAGCACTTTGAATGTGTCATCTCACTGCCTTCTTGCTTCCATGGTTTCCAAAGAGAAATTAGCACTTAACCTTAACAAGGCTCCCTGTACGTGACTAGTTGCTTCTCTCTGCAGCTTTCAGAATACTTTCTTTATCTTTGGCATTCAACAGTTTATCATATGCTGCAGCACAGGTCAATGTGGGTTTATCCTGGTTGCAGTTCACTGAGTGTCTTGGATGTGAATATTTCTGTCTTTCATTAAATTTGGGAAGTTTTCAGCATTGTATCTTTGAATATTCTCTCTGCCCCTTTCTTTCTTCTCTTTCTAGGACTCCCACAAAGTGTACTGTGGGATTCTTGATAGTGTCCCACAGGTTCCTCAGGCTCTGTTCATTTTTCTTCATTCTTTCTTCCTTCTGCTCCTCAGATGGGATTATTTCAGTTGTCTTAATTTCATATTCCCTATTCTTTCTTCTGCCTGTGCCTATCTGCAATTGAACCTCTCAGGGGAGTTTTTAATTTCTGTTGCTGCAGTCTTTGGCTCTGTTTGGTTCCTCTTCATAATTTCCATCTCTATATTGATATCCTCTTTGTATTCATCTGTTATATTCCTGATTTCCTTTAGTTCTTTGTCTGTGTTTTGCTTTAGGTCTTTGAGCATATTTAGGATTTAAAAAAAGTCTTTAGTATGTCCCAGATCTGGTCCTCTTCATTGATGTTTTCTAGTGCTTTAATCCTTTCATTTGCCTGGGCCATTGCTTGTTTCATTTGTGTGTTTTGTAATCTTTTGTTGAAACCTGGACATTTTGATATTTTAATGTGTTATATGCTAGAATTTAGACCCTGAGGTATCTGTTCCTTAATCCGTCTAGTGTTTTGACAGAGCTTTCCTTGTATGCCAGGAGCTAACCAAATAGAAAAAAAAAAAAGAGAGAAGAGAGTTATTTTCTAAAGGAAAAAGTGTTCCCTTTCAGGACTTATCCTGACAGTGAGTTTAGAGAATAGTTCTATGCCAAGCATAGGATTCTCCCTAGACTTTTCTGCTCATGCATTTTGTCTTGGTCATATGTTTGTAGCCCTAGGAATTTTTCCATTTATGTGCATGCAAATATTCCCTCCTTCCTAGGAAACTGTTTCCTCATGGTTGTGGGCATTGCATTGTGGTAATACAGCCAGCAGTTTGAACACTTTCCCAGTATTCTGTAGGGCAGCTCTGTGAACTGCCTTCTACGCCCAGGGTGAGTTCTGGTATGGCACGTCCCTCATACCACTGTCAGACAGATTGGGCCAGACATAAAAGCTTCTGGTAAGTGCATGAGAGTTTCTTAGTTCCCTCTGGAAGCAGGGCCAGGGATCTTGGCACTGGAAGAGTGGGCTGAGGGATTAGGGAAGGGCCAGCAGGATACCACAGAGTGCTGCTGCTTTTAAGTATACTTTTTCTTGATTTGGCACTTGTCCTGTTACTGCAGTCTTATAGTTGTTCTCTGGAGCTTTGAGAAAGATGTTCCTGTCAGTTCTTGTTGCTTGTGCAAAGCTTTTGTGGAGGGACGGAGCCCAGAAACATCTCACTCTGCCATCTTGATTGGGGCAAGGCTTCCTGTATGCAATTTTGAAGTCGACTGTTAGTAATTTTAAGGAACTTTTATAATCAATTAAATATGCATGTAATAGTTATATTGTCTAAAGAAAATGTGGAGCCACATCAAAAGTGGAAAGAAAGCTAAAACACATCATTTATGGTGCTGCCACTCAAATACAGTGCTTATGGACGTTTTGGTGTCACTTCTGACAATCTTTTATTATAACTGTGAAATATAATCAAAGCTTGTGATCATACTGCTATAGATGGGGTTTATATGGTTTATAGGGGGAGCCAGATTTGTAGGCTAATTAGAACAGTAAAGTTTGAAAGGGACGTGATTCAAATGTGTTCAAAGGATAATGGAAGCATTCAGGAGAATGAAGTCAGTTTCACGTGGGCAAGAAGGTGACTGGGAAAATCTCCACAGCACACATGGCCCTTCTTAACCAAGCAGCAATAGTAACTGGAGGGAAAGGAAACAGAATTGTTTATAAGCTGTGGTCACAACCATGTGCTTAATGCATATGAAAAAAAGCTTTGAAAAATGTCCCCACATAATACCACAGTGGGAGTGTTGGTGAATGTGACTTGATTTTCTCTGCTTTTCCAATTGAGTGTATTGCGTCTTGTAATTTTTCTTTAAAGAGCACCTCAATTGTGTGCCCCAGTCCTCAGTGACTCTGGGATGCACAGCAAGCTTGTAGACCTGCTGCATGATAGGGGAGCTTGGAGCTCAGTTGGCAGTACCCGTGCATCCTTTTTGTGTTCATTGTTGGTAGCCGAGGAGGAGGAGGAAAAGCTAATAATTCTCTGGTAGCCTAGTCCTTGGTGTAGTCTAGTATTAGGTTGGAAACCTGAAAGTTCTAGACAAATCTTGGAATGTAACTTAAATGGTGCAGGTTTCTTCTTTGCATTCCAGCCTGATCAGGTCAGACTTTGCATCTTTGTAATGGAGTCTTTTACATAGCAAGAAATACCTTTAAAATGTTCAAGTACAAAAGCCGTCAGACTGTGGTACGGGAGATAAGTTACATTACTGGGGATATACAGAAAATGTTTACATGTGAATTTCTTTCTCTCCCTTCCCCTCACTTAAAATGGAGAAGCAAACAGGTATCTATTGTCATCATTCCCTCATTTCTGGCTTACAGGTTTCCCTCCCCCAGCATTCATTTTCCCCTTCTGCGTTCACAGACAGAAGAATGGGTCCCCGAATTTGGTGAGAGTCTTGTTGCATATACTTTAGACATCCTGAAGTTCTCTCTGACTCCACCCACTGGGGAAAGGAGAAGTAAAGTTGTTGGACATTCCTGGGTAAAAATTTTGGTGCTGCTTCTTACTAGCTGTGTCACTATGTGTAAGGTCTTTGAGCTCAGGTTTCCTTCTCTATTAAACTGGTGGGATAAAATTGACCTCACAGTTGTTGGAAGGATTGAACTAATGTATGTAATCACCCAACCTAATGCCTGATGTGTAAACAGGTGCTCAATACCTTGTGGCTTGATTGCTAGCTCTAGCTTTGTAAACCAGCTCATGTGGGTCCTTTACATGGTTATGCATGTAGAGAACTCCTCTGGCCCTGCCTTCATCATCAGCACTTTATATTTTGCCTCATGATTCTCAACATTGGCATGGAGGTGTAATGGTGTGGAGAGCTGGTGGGAGTTGTGGTCCAACTTAAAGTTTGAAGTTTCTGTTCAGATATATTTTTCACAAGACTTTCTACAAGATTCCTGAAGGGGAGAATGAATGAAATGTCTGGTGTTGTGAATGATTGCATCATGTTGATGAAGGCTGTGTTAAACTGGGAAACATACCTGTGTTAAGTAGGGCTAAGAAGTATATACTGATGGAATATAAAGGCAAAGGGGGAATAATGGGCAATGTGGAGAAGAAAAAGGAGGTGAGGCACCTCTGAGTTGAGTTCTGGGATGCGTAAAAGCTTTCACACCCTTCCTTTCTTTCTCTAGCCTATAACCTCGCTGGTACTGGCTATGAGATTTATGTGACTCTGGAAAGTTGCCATCTTGATGTTAGTGATGTAACTTCACACTTTTTCCAGGATAGCCCCAGTTTTTACTTTTCTACTACTTTAAGGTTCTGGCTTATTTCCTAGGTTCAGTCTTATTGCTGATCAGATACAAGATAAAATTAAGGCGGGAGATTCTGCCCTCAATCCAGAGGGCCTGGAAGGCAGGAAGATGGCTCAGAAGGCACTGGAGCAAAGGATGAGGAAAGCATTAACCAGTCCACATTTGTTGGCCTCTTAAGATGACAAAGTCATCTCTAAATTAGGGCTCACATATACTTTGGTTACACTTTGTGCTGAGTTCTCTCTCTACTTTTCACTTTGGCCTGCTGTTAAATATCAGCTGGGTTTGAAGACATGTTATGATCTTCGACCCGTTTTCTCTATTCTTTACCTGCTACAGCCATTTGGGGATTGGGAGGACAGAGGGTCAGGCAGAAGGGAACCTTAGTTCTGACAAAGTAGGTATTTAATAAACAGGTTTTCTTTTGTTGTGTCTTTTTGACACCGCAGACTGTGCGGTGGTGTTGAACTTGGTGCAGGTAGATCTGCAGCTGTCCTTTGCATTTGCATTTTTCTTATATCTGAATAGTAGGGTAGGTTGAAGTCAGAGTACACTGAATAATATATAAACACAACTTTAAAGTCATTTTGTAGAATTGCCATTTTTACAAACTTAACAGAGAGTGAAATCCATTGGTCTCAGTTTATCTGCCTCCTCCCTTTTTCCTTAATTTTGAGAGCCATAGCTTTATATTTTATAGATTAGATCTATTCTAGTATTACTTCATTCTTTTTAGCCCTCCAGTGTTCACCAAATCTTGATAGTTTTTTTCATACACTTTCAGTATCCAAGAATAGTACCTCCTTTATTTCTAAATAACTTATTTCATAAATAAAGGTTTATTTTATCATTTCCTTCTAAAGGGATTGCCTAAATATACTTAGGCATTTAGGATCTTATTTTAGAAGTTGGTAATATCTTCAGTCAGTGTATCCGGTGTCCTCCATGGTGGCAGGTCCATTCTGCCTTTATCAGTTTGATTTCCTTGATTTATGGGAGACCAAATGCTGACTTAGTACAATTGATTTGTTAGATTTTGTTTTATTTGATATTTAGCGTGGAATACCAAACTTTCTTTTGAATATCTGCGATGATTAGGGATGGGGCAGCAAGATGAAGGCTCCCAAGCCAGTTTTAGTTTGGGGTAATGAGACCCTGGGCTTTCTCCTCACTCCATTTCCTCTTCTTTTTTCTTTTCTCCCTCTTTATTTCCCTTGCTTCCTCTTGCCTGCCTCCACACTCCCAAGATGCATTGCATACATTGCTAGATTTAGTGCATCTAGGCTTGTAAAGAAGAGGGTTGTTGTTTTCCCCCACTGCTCTCCTTCTCCTCCTCATAGTTTAGGTTTCATTTTTTTCCCCAGCAAACCCGCTGCTTTTTTATTATAATATGCACAAAATGCACAGATATTAAGGGTACATCTTGATGAAGTTTTGAAGATATGTACCCTCATGTAACTACCACCTATAGCAAGTATAAAACCTCTTCCAACATCCGAGAAGATTCTAATGAGCACCCTCTGCAGAGGTAAATGCTTTTTTTTTCTTTTTAGCTTTTTTATTGTATAGTATAACATATATACAAAGCAAAGAAATAAAAAAGCAATAGTTTTCAAAGTACTCTTCAACAGGTTGTTACAGGACAGAGTCCAGAGTTTGTCATGGACTACCATACAATCCTCTCATTTTTTTCCTTCTAGCTGCTCCAGAATATAGGAGGCAAGAGGGCTTACATATGTTTTTATCATTGCAGTCTACTTCTTTTCCTTCTTATTTTTTGTGAACAATAACGTATAGAAAAAAGCTATAAATTTCAAAGCACAGCATCACAATTAGTTGTGGAACATATTTCAGAGTTTGACATGGATTACAGTTTCACAATTTTAGGTTTTTACTTCTGGCTGCTCAAAAATACTGGAGACTAAAAGAGATATCAATGTAATGATTCAGCATTTGTATTCCTTTGTTAAATCCTGTCTTCTCTGTATAACTCCGTCATCACCTTTGATCTTTCCATCCCTCTCTTTCGGGATGTTTGGGCTATGGCAGTTCTAAATTTTTGATATTGGAAGTGTCTGTCACTAATATGGGGTAGGGAAATGGAACTATCTGATGTTCTGGAGAGGATGGGCTAGGTTTTAAGACTGATCTAGACCAAGGACCCATCTAGAGGTTGTACGTTTCTGGAAAATTACTCTAGTGCCTGGAACCCTTGTGTAATCTTATATATTGCCCTAGGTGTTATTTAGGATTGGCTAGAATGGTCCTGGTAGGGGGTTGGCAGGTTATGATAGGTAGCAAGGTCTACCTGAAGCTTGCGTAGCCTCTCGACTCTGTTTGAAGTCTCTCTACCACTGATACTTTATTAATTACACTTCTTTCCCCCCATTTGGTCAGGATAGAATTGTTGATCCCACAATGCCAGGTCTGGATTCATCCCTGGGAGTCATCTCCCATGTCACCAGGGAGACTTTCACCCCTGAATGTCATGTTCCATGTAGGGGGGAGGGCAATGATTTCACTTGCAGAGTTGGGCTTAGAGAGACTGAGGCCACATCTGAGCAACAACAGAGGTCCTCCAGAAGTAACTCTTAGGCATACCTATAGGTAGTCTAAACTTCTCTGCTTAGACTACGTAAATTTCACAAGAGTAAGCCTCATGATTGAGGGAATGGCCTATTGATTTGGGTGTCCCTAAAGTTTGATGCAGTATCAGGGAATTCCCTGATGGTAAGGTTTAATAGTTCCATAGTCTTTCTCCCATCCCTTAGGGGACTTTGCCAATACTTTTTGATTATCTGCCTAATATACTCTAGGATGTATCCAGGTGTTACAATAATCTATACAGGATTAAAGGACCTCTTTCTTTTTCTGTGTTCCCTGTGTTTTAGTTGTTCAAATGAGCTATACAGATAGGTTGAATTAGATTATGCACTACAGAAAATTTCAGTTCAGATCAAATAAACCTTTCTTCCATTGGTCTCAAAGAGTATGTGTGGTTCTAAAATATAGACACTGTCTTCCTTACTCCCATGCTTTGAATTACTTTAACCCCTATCTGTTCAGCTTCATTCTTATCTCTAAATATCAGGTTATATATATAAAACAGCCTCTCAAAATCCAGAAATAATAATCACCACTCCGGACTTAATGTGTTTGCTCTAAAAGCTTACGGTCGGGTTTCATTTTGATGAACTTTTTTGCAAAATGGCCTCAGCCATTTCCTTTGTGCCCTGCTATTCATGTAAAAGCCAATATTGGGTTTTGCAAAGAGTGTTCTGGGTCAGGGGTCAGCAACCTTCTTCCAAATGGATGTCAGCTATTTGTGACTCCTATTTTGGTGTGGGTTCAATAGGAAAAAGTGCTGGGAGTGACCTTACACTCTTGGTGGGGAAAGCGAGAGATGTTAACTTTCTCAGGGTTGGTGACAGCACAGGCCTGAGTCCTGCTGAAGCCTGGCTACCACCAGGGTTGTTGGCTCCTGCTCTGCCCATTGATGACTCCACAGTTTGGCTATGAGGTTTTGCCTTCTGAAGTGTCGTTTGTATTGGCCTTTTAGCTGTGCATATTCCACGGCCTTTTCATCATAGGAATTACACAGTGTGAACATTTTTGACCTTGTAAGGCTTTGTAGGAGAGACTATAATTTCCAGATTGCTCTGTACAGTGGTTCAGGGATTGAAGTTAGGGAGAATCTGTACTTGGACGATGGCCTTGGCTTCTGAAGATTGTTCTTGCAAAAGTCTTGTGTGTATGCTGAACATATTCCAAAAGGAGCCAAAATGCATAGAGGACTGATGGGCATGAGCCCAAGGAGACTTGGGGCAGATACCTGGTTCTTTCACACCATATATATTTTTTTGATTTCTTGGGAGGTTGAGGTTTATATATATAGTTAACACTCTTCTTTCCCTTGTTGCTCATCCTTGGTTTATTCTAAGCCAGCTTCAGGGATCTAATAGAAAAGTTAATGGCCTCTGTCGTTCCTTCCCTCCCTACCAGAAAGCTCAAAGTTTCTTGTTAACCTCCAGTTTGAGTGAGAGAGCTGAGCAGCAGCAGGTTGGGTCCTGGATAAGGGGCCAGGCAGATGTTGTCTTGTGATGGTTCTTAACTGTCAGGCATTTTTTCATTTTCAGTAGCACCGTATTTTAACAGTCCCCTGGTCTGTTAAGAAAGAAGCTGGGGTCCAACTGAGGTGAAATGACTGACCCAAGGTCATAGCAGTGGAGGAATCCAGACTTAGAATTGTCTTTTATCTGTGGTGTGTTTTATACCACGTTGCATTGACTCGCTGAGGCCTGCCATGTCCCTCGTAGTCTGAAGAGAAACTTACATCAACGTGATTAAGAGCATGAACTTTGAAAGTTGCCCAATTTGGGCCCCATTTCTGGTTCTGCTACTTACTATGTGACCTTGAGAGTAAGTTCCTACCATTCCTAAGTCTCAGTTTCCCCACTTGTAGAGTGGGGAACAACCCACCTCATTAGGTTTTGAGGGTTTTCCAGGACAGTCCCCTGATCCATATAGATATTCAATACATTGCAGCTAGCAGCATTGTTTTTCACACTTTGTTTCAGTTCCAGCTGTGGGGAAGCTAGAGTCTTCCCTCCTCTTTAGTGGATTTTGCAGTAGGGAGAATTGCAAGAAATCCCAAACCTGCATGGATTCTTGCACCATATCCACTTTGTTCAGTACATGCCTTCCGTGAGGAGACCAAAGCCCTAGGGGATGTGTGCCTATTGGACAAGGATACCAGTCAGTTTAACAGTTAGCCTTTTGGCCCAGCGAAAAGGCAGAGACATATTGATTTTTATCAGAGTGGAAGAGCTGTGTGCTCCTCCAGATACCCCTGAATTGCAAACTTCAAACTTTTGCATTATCTACACATACCCACATCCAGCTGCACACAAACGCCTCTTAACCATTAATCATTCCTGCCCAGCTGCCCTGGTATGATTCATTCAGTAAGTATTTATTGAGTGGCTACTCTGTTCCAGACATAGGGCAAGTGTCAGGGAAAGACACACAGGTGAATAGAAACAGACCTGGTCTTAGAATTTGTGGGGCTGTGGAGTCGAGTCGTGGGCAAGAGAGACATTAAGCAGGTAAGTGTAACATCATGACTGCCCTAAGGCTATGAAGAAGAGGTAGTTGGGGCTTTTGGAGATTTGGCTCAGTGTGGGAGGCCAAAGGAGTGATAATTGAGCTGAGAGTTGAAGGAAGATGGGAGCAAAGTGGGGGTCCGGGGCGGACAACGAGGACAGGTGATGTGGAACCTGACTTCTTATGCCACCCCTTGAACCCACCACCTTCCTTTATTTTCCTTGGTCTTTAACGAGACAGTTAACCCCCTGTGGTCCGTCCTGAAATCTATAATTTCAAATATATTCTACTTTTTAAAATTGTATTGTTTTGAAGGCAGAAATAAGAGTATGGCTACTCCTTTAATAGTTACTGTAACGTGCAACTATTTGTTGAATCCTGAACATACACTGTCACTTAATCCTTTCAACAAACCCTGAAAGGTGAGTTTTAAGATTCCTGCTTTCCAGATGTAGAAACTGAGGCTCAGAGATGCATTGTCTCATGTTGGCTGATAATTGGAAAGCTGGAATTTGAATCCTTGACTCATTGCCAAAGCAACTCATGCCCTTCTGCCTGTCCCTCTCAGACAGATTTTGTGGGTGACCTGGGACTCTAACATCATCTCTGTCATGTCCGTGGGAGAATCAGTCTGCATGCCTTGCCTCCAATTTATAAATGACCTTTTGGCCCATGGCCTGTTTGTCAGCTGAGGACTGTGGTGTCAATTCTGGCTCAGGCCCATAGCAAGACTATATGGAGATGCCTTGCAGTGGTTTTAAAATTGCCTTTTTTTCAGTTAAAACCCAGACTTAATGGAGGCCAGCCCTAGAAATAGTCATTTGAGGTAACAGGAGGCCAGATAAAAAGAAAGCATGTCAAGTTCATTCCTGCTGCCAGCAGTATTCTCTTGGGCCATGGGGTAAAGAAATTGGTTTGGGCTGGTAACTTTTGATTATTTAAGATCTCAGGGACTCTAATGTGGTTTCTCCGAGAGTGGACTCTGTGGCTCTAGGCCCTGGTGGGGTGATCTGTGACTGTCACTTAACCTCTCTGAGCCTCAGTCTCAAACATAGGATAATGTTTTATCTTCCTCATTGCTGTGAGGTTCAAATGAATTACAGAGCTTTAGGATTATAAGGGAGTATCCTTAGATATATTTGAAGTGTCTTCTAGGTCTATGCACATGGGTGCCACTTTTGTTGGTTTACTATTTTGGTTCACATTATTAACAGCATACACACTGGTTCTCAAACTTTAGCTGTATTGTAAGCATGTGGAAGCTTGTTAAAACACAAATTTATTGGGCCCCTCCTCCAAGGTTTCTGATTCAGTTGCTCTAGGTTGGGGCCTGAAGATTTGTATTTCTAGTGAGTTCCTAGATACTGCTGATACTCCTGAGTGGGTGACCACACTTTGAGAACCACTGGCACATAGCACCTGGTCTAGCTGTTTAGCGTTTGGGGAAGGGTGAGTGTAGATGTCATTTCGAATCATAGTATAGCCAAATAGGGCTGTGGGGGTGGGGGTAGAAGTTGACTCTCCAAGGGTGCCTCCTTTCTTGAGACTAGCCCAGATCCACCCAACTCAAGCCCTCCTTGGCTCCTATAAAGAAATTGTCTACTTTCTTATCATCTCCCAAGGTCACAGTAGAGAGTTTCCTTGTGCAGTTGGGTGGCTGATCATAGCTTTCTCTAACCCTAGGAAGAATCTTCCGCTAAATGTTCCAGCCAACCTCTAATTTTTGATTTCTGCATTAATTCTTGTTCATAATTGAGACCCCCTCCAATTTCCTTAACTACCCCCATTTCAGAACAGGACAGTCTGCAACAGGCTAGCAACAGTTCTCACATTTTTGGCATCATATTGAGTGATTTATTAAAAATGCTGACTCCTAGGCAAGCCCTGCACCAAAGGTTTTGATTTCTCAGGTCTGGAGAGATCCCGGGATTCAGATAAATGGGTCTGAGAACTAAGGGAGATAATCAAAGAGAATTTGACTTGCTTTTTAGTTTACCAGTAAGTGGTGGGCGCCACTTTTACTCCAGCCACCCAAGTGCCCCTGTGTGTACATCCCCATTCTTCCTAGACCTGAGAAACACAAAGCAGTGGGGATGAGAGTGGGGTGGGTTGCTCCATGGTTGCTTTCTTGGTCAGCTAACAATGGCCTGGTCATTGATTTATCTGAGATGATGAAAGCTTCAGGGTTTCCATTATGACCTCTGAAGAGGTCTTTTACAAAGAGTGTCTACTTATATAAACTTTTGTCATGCTTCAAGGCCCAGTGCACATCTGAGGGTCTGGGTGACCTTTGTAGCTCACACATAATCCATTCTAGAACTTGTCTTTGGCCCGTGATGGGCTTTTTTGATTTTTCGTCTTCTATAGCTGTCTGATTAGTTTTCACTGGGCTAATTTTTTAAAATTGTGAAATATATGCAAAACAATACATTTGAAAGTTCATTTTAACAAGTAGCTATAGAACAGATTTCAAAGTTTGCTATGGGTTACAATTCTACAATTTTAGGTTTTTCCTTCTAGCTGCTCTAGGTCATTGAAGACTAAAAAAGAAATAGCAATATAATGATTCAGTAGTCATACTCTTTTGTTAAATCCTAACTTCTCTTTTATAACTCCTCCTTTGATCTTTTTCCCAGTGTTCAGAGATATTTGAGTTATGCCCATTCTAACTTTTTTCATGTTGAAAAGGGTATCAATGATGTGGGATAGGGGGATGGAACTGGTTGATATTCTTGGAGATACTGGCACCTCTGGGTTTCAGGACTTATCTGCCTAGGAATCATCTGAATGTTTTAGGTTTCTGCAAAGTAAACTTAGTGCGTCCAACTTTTATAAGGTTCTCAGATGGAGCCCTAGGTGTTCTATAGGATTAACAGAAATGATGTTAGTTGGGGTTTAACAAACCGTGATAATTAACAATGTCTAACTGAAGCTTGCATAAGAGTAGCTTCCAGAATAGCTTCTTAACTCTGTTTGAACTCTTCACTTGGCTAATTTTATCTTTGAAATAAATAAAATAGGAGCATCATGGAGGTATGGAATCTACAAGGTGCTGGGCATATGGATTTTAATAAATGGTGGATGGATAGGTCCCACTCTGATGTTTCTTGGGTGAGGTGACCACCTCTTGATCCTTGTGAGGAGCCCCAAAACAGTGATTGAAGGTTATTTGAGGTATAGGCCGTTGAGGGTCACTGCCATTAAATCATATTTCCAAGGGGATCCCTATCTGGGCCCAAACTGAAGCCAGAGGGTTTTTACCGAAAATAGACCGGTATCAGGAAGGGAGCTGGTCAAACAGCTATTTCACTGCATCAGTGGTTGGCAGAGGCCGCTGGCTACAACAGATTTAGCTGGGCCATTAGCCATTGCAGTGAATTACTCATAAGACTAGTTGAGTGTTTGTGTGTGTGTGAGAGAAAGACAGAGAAAAGGTTCTTACTTCAAGCGATGTTCTTCTTGTGTCTCCCGAGGATATATTCTTTTCCCTTAAATATTTCTTTTTTTTTTCCTACATAATAGTCAATGTTCAAGATTGTGTAAAAAAAAGGACACAATGGAAGAACCCAATTTTCAAAAGGGCCTGGGCAAACTCTCAGCATTTTGTCAATGGCTCTTTTTAAGCTGGGGTGGCATGCCAGATCCCTCTGGCAGGATTGCCTGTTCCTTTGCCCATTCTCGACTCTCAATCTAAAGTAACTTTTTATTCTAGTCCTTTTTAGTTTTCATGGCTTTACCGCATTTGGGTAACGAATTTTAAAGTGAGAACATGGAGTCAATTCATTAGAACCACAGAGTCAAAAGATGATTAGAACTACAGGGGGCTTTTCTAGATGGTCCTCTCTGGCCTGCAGAGGTCTTGTAGCTACTTGGTGTCAGGGTCCTAAACCCAGGTCTACTGTGTTTAAATTTACTCTTCTTCTGCCTGCCCTGCCCTGCCCTGCCCTGCCATTGCAGAGAACCTTTTTTTCCTTCTCCTCCGCTTAGCCAAATGTTAGGTGTGGCCAGTGGAGAAAAAAGGGTTTCCAGGGCCAAGTTTGATGAAACCATTTAAGAACAAGGAATCTGATGAAGAAAGGGGTGTTGTTCAGATTGCATTTTAAAATGGTTTGGGAATAACATTAGCTGTGCAAACATTATCAAAAATCTGCAAAATCAACTCTTTCTTCCTAGTAAATATGAAAAGGCTGGGCAGCTGCGCCTCTCTCACACGTGTTTGGCCAACTGCTATTCAGGACATTGTGCCTCCATTGGCAGCTTATGGGTGCTGATTGAAGCCAGAATTGGCAGCCCAGCTCTTTGCTGGGTGAAACAGGGAGTTTCAAGGCTCTTAAAGGCTGTACCAGTTTAGGTTGCCATTGAACTTAAACTAGAACGTACACCCAGCGATACTGAGTTATGGGATTGATCCTTTGGTATGGCTCCATGACTCTGGTCGGGTTAGCTGAGTCAAACCCAGTGCAGGTGGGAGAACTGACATTCTCATTAAGCGAAGGTGATTTGTGGGTGGTTTCTCTTCTGTCAGAATCCTTACCCTCTTAGTTGCCCATAACTTCTGTTATACGTGAGAATTTGTTTATTTTGGAGAATTAGCCCACACACAGGTTTGAAGCAAGTCCAAAAGGAACAGGTGCTACTGTAAGAAAACTCTTCTGCTCTTATTGTTCTTTGATGAGAATTGGTCCATATCATTTTTAGGAAACTTAATTGTTTGGAAATTTACTGGCTGTTTTCACAACTGCAACTATTGAGGAAAGACTTGGGGAAAGCAAAATTGCCTCTTTTTGCTCCTCTTTCTTTCTCTTTTCATGTGTCATCATCAGGAGATGGCTTGGGAAGAGTTACCAAGAAGAATGCAGTGGTGATTAAGAACCAGTGTAGGTTCAGAGTACAAGTTACATCAAATGAATCATAATTCCTTTTTGACATGGAAATATGCAGCAAATACCATTCCATATGTGCTGATTTCAGTGAAGCCTCTAACTGGAAGAATCACATAATGAGTCTGTGACTAAACTGAGGAAGTGAGGGCTGGATGATAACAGGGGGATTCACTGCTGGTTGTTGAACTACCAGTTGGGTTTGCGTCTTCCATGAGGTGGGCTCTTGTGGCAGACCTGGGATGTGCCTGGGCCTGTCCTGGTTCATATATTTTTTGAGATCTAGAAGGCAGCTATGTGAAAGTGTGAGACCTCTGAGAGCTTGTAGTTCAAGGTGTAATCAGGACCCAGAAAGCTCTTATAGGACTCATCTAAGCCTCCAGATTACCAAAAAAGTCCTATATGTGTAGGATGAGGGTAATTTGATTTAAAAAGAAACTGTTGTGAAAAAAGACTGAGGAATTTCGGATGCTCTCCTTTTATTAGAAGGATGAAGGATTGGGTGGGTATTTAGCTGGATGTTCAGATAGTTTTTGGTTTGCCTTTTGGACCTACTGCATTCCCTACATGGGGTGATGCTAGGCTGGGTGTGTGTCCCTTTTGCCCCCTGGCAACCCAGGAACAGAGTAGCTTGGCATTGATACTATTTCCTGGTCTCTACTCTGGGAGGCCATCCTTTCCCCAACACAAGGCATCTTCCATGTCACTGGCTTCTCTAGGCAAGGGTTAGGCTCTTCTTATTTCTGAGGGTTTTCTAGTCAGGTCCTAGACTTGGAAGCAGCAGCTACTTTTTTTTTTGTTTTTTTAAGCAACAACATGGGCTTTAGAAAATGATAAATGGAATGTTTTATGCTCCAATTTATATTCTAACTTTAAATTTAAAGTTAGAATGGAGTGTCCAGTTATATTCTACAGATGCAAAAAGTAATAAGAATATGACCTCAGTTCTGTATTGTATCCAGCTAAGGGGGCAGGGGAGAACGTATAGACCTGAGAGAGGGAAATAAAACAAGAAATTGGGGTGGAGTGGCGGGGAAAGCTAGTGATAGGTGGAGGTGGGGCAGGAGGTTGAGGGGAATAAGGTAGGAAGAGATGCAGCAAAGCAAAGAGAGACTCACATAGGAAGAAACAAATAGGGGGAGAGAGAGTCCATGATTTAACTTAGGGTTCACTGTGTTATCAGTTCCATGGATTTTTTTTCATTTATTTATTCTAGTAACATATATACAACCTAAAATTTTCCCTTTTAACGACATTCAAAAAGTACTGTTAATTACCTAATAGCATAATGTTGTGCTACCATCACCACTGTCCATTACCAAAACTTTTCATCATCCCAAACAGAAACTCTGTACATTTTAAGCATTGATTCCCTATTCCTTTCCTCCACCCTGTCCCCTGGTAACCTATATTCTAGATTCTGATTCTATGAGTTTGCTTATTCTAGTTATTTAATATAAGTTCACACTATATTTGTCTTCTTGTCTGCGTTATTTCACTCAACATGATATCTTCTAGGTTCTTCCATGTTCTCTCATGTATCAGAACATCATCCCTTTTTACAGCTCAGTAATATTCTATCATGTGTCTATGACACATTTTGCTTATCCATTTATCAGTTAATAGACACTTGGTTGCTTCCATCTTTTGGCAGTTGTACATAATGTTGCTGTGAACATCAGTATGCATTTATCTGTTTGAGATCCCACTTTCAATTCTTTTGGGTATATTTGTAGATGTGGGATTGCTGGCTTATATGGTAATTCTATCTTAATTCTCTGAAGAACTGCCAAACTAACTTCCACAGTGGCTGTACTGTTATACTTTCTCTCCAACATAGAGTGGATGTTCGTATTTCTCCAAATCCTCTCTAACGCTTGTAACTTCCACTTTTTAAATAGTTGCTATTCTAGTAAGTGTGAAATGGTATCTCATTGTGGTTTTGATTTGCATTTCCCAAATGGCTAATGATGCTGAGTATCTTTTCATGTACTCTATGCCTATTTGTTTATCTTCTTCAAGAGAAATGTCTTTTGCTCATTTTTAAATTTGGTTGTCTTTTTTGTTGTTAGATTGAAGGATTTCTTCATATATTCTGGATATTAAATCCTAATGGGATATATGGTTTCCAGACATTTTTCCCATTCTGTAGCTTGCCTTTTTACTTTTATAATGAAGTCCTTTTTGCAAAAGCTTTTAATTATGATGAAGTCCTATTTATGTTTTTCTTTTGTTGCACGTGCTTTGAGTGTAAAATCTAAGGAACCATTGCCTAGCATGAGGTCCTGAAGATGCTTCCCTATGTTTTCTTCTAGGAGTTTTATAGTTCTGGCTCTTATAGTTGGGTTTTTAAAAATCTATTCTCAGTTGATTTCATATATGATGTGAGGTAGGGATCCACTGTCATATTCTTGTATAGGGAGATCCAGTTTTCCCAGCACCATCTTTTGAATAGATTTACCCTGTTTTCCCCAAGGCTCATGATTGACCCCCATATCCTCCCCTTTGCCTCTATATATGGCCCTTCTGTGTTCTAAAGAAGATCTCACTGGAGCCCACGTCAATGATCTTACCTTCTTTCTCACTTTTGAGGAATGAGAGAAGGTAACAGGGCAATGTCTTTGTGGCTTCCACCACAAGAATTTTAAGACCCTGAATCTTAAAGTTGTAAAAGACCTTAGAAGCCAATGTGTACAATTCTGCTTGTAAACCTCCAACAGTGAGGAGCTCACTCTTTCTAGGAACCACCCTTTCCAATGTTGGGTGACTTTTTTTTTTTCCATTGGAAAGTTCTTCCTTGCTGAACTAACATCTTGTGTGAGACTTCTGACCACTCAAGAGGCTGGGGTAGTTTTGAATACAGTTTGTTGAAACTGGTGAACAAGTTACTTCTTCCTGGTGCTCTGACATAAGCAGTATAAAATGAGGTAATAGATGAATAAGTACACTGGAAAAAGTAACAGTACTATACAAATGCGAGATAACATTATTAATCAACTTTAATAACTTAGATGAGTCTGATCTGAACTTTCAGCAATATATACTCCGTAAGCGTAGAACATTACAGTAACCTAAACAAAGTTTCCTGGAGCCTATTCAATATTGAAAAATGTCACGATCAGTCTTTATTCCATGGAAGTGTCAAACAGTTATAAATGAGAATCGTCTGGCCACCAACTGCTTTGGCTTAGATGCCCTTATTTCTATGTGTGTTACTTTTTTTTCTTTTTTTCTTTTTTTTTGGTGTGCTCTATGGAGGGATCACATTCCATTCTTTTTCGATGTGAGTATCCCATTATTGCAGCACCATTTATTGACCCGGAAAGCTCTTATAGGACTCATCTAAGCCTTCAGATTACCAAAAAAGTCGGGTCTCCTGCATCACAGGTGAGAATTCTACCACTGAACTACCCTAGCATTCCCCTGTGTGTTAATTTTTAATATATATCTCTGTATGCGTGTGTGTGTATGTGCGTGTGTATGTGTGTTTAGTTTTTAAATTGTATGGGTTTTTTTGCAGGGGTGGGGATGGAGATACTAAGAAAGAACCATCACTTTAAAAAGGAAATTCTGATATCAAAGACTAAATTTGTTTTTCAATTTTCTTGATTGGGATTTTCTAGTGGGTAGGTCATATTTCATGAAAGGAAGGACTTAGATAATTTTGATGAAAGGATAGCATAATGGTTAAGAACACAGGCTTTCAAGGGTGGGGTACCGGACTTGTGGCTCTCCGGGCCCATCCATCCCCCACTTCAAAGTGCCTATATCCTTCCTCAAGTCCTCCCCCACCTATTTCTAGATATGCGTGGGGAGGAGAACCAGTTCTGTAAATAAACCAGTAGCAAGTATCTTAAGTTGTATATCTGAGTCTTGGTTAAAATGAGTCTAACATGCAATTGTTCGGTTTTCCCGCCCTGCACTGGGCCCCTCCCGTTTATCCTTGTCCTAAAATACTTTGACTGTTTTTGGAAAAATCACTTGGATGCAGTTTGTTGAAACCAGTCAACAAATTATTCTTCTATTGCCCAGGCACAAGCAAGATTAAAATGATTTTATGAGGCAGCTATAAAAGGAGCTGGTCAAGACTCATATTTTCTAAGCACTAAGAAGGTTGCCAGTGAGGTTCAGTTTTGTTTTTCTTTTTCATTACAATTTTGATTTATTTGAGTGTGATAGAACAGTATCAGTAATATGAGGAATAATTATAGTATCTTTTGAAATTCTTTGCTGGAGCCCCAGCAGGAACTGACCCAGGCTTGCGCCAAGGACCACATCATAGGTTTTGGGTTTTTTAAAATATGTTTTTCAAAACACTTGTTTGAAATGCTAGACTTCTTGATACTTTAAAGAGCATTGTTTGAGTGGGTGGAGTTCTCGTTTGATGCTTTAAGTTTAAAAAAAGTTCTTAGTTCACGGGTGGCTGTAGTGACCCTCCCGCATTGTGAGAGTTTGAGGCCTGTAAGTGGCAAGACCTGCACCCGTGCGTGCACGCATGTCTGCACTGTGTCCCTTTTGTCAAGGAGTTCTAGATCTTTCCTGATTCTTTCTGCTTTTCCTGAATCTTCAGAAATGCTTGCCATCTGTGGAGGATTGGATTGTGTACCCCAATTTGGGCAAATTCTTGGTCATTCTAGTGGTGTGGACACACTGTAAATAAGATCTCTTCAAAATGTTATTTTAGTTATGGTGAGGCCCAATCGAATCAGATTGAGCTTTAATCCAGATTACTGGAGTTCTTTCTAAGCAACATGAAGTCAGTCAGGTGGAGAAAGAAGCCTGTGACAAGCAAGGAATTGGAATTCAACAGAACCCAGCAGAGACAGGTAAATTTATGGGCATTGCCATGTGACAGAAAAGCCAAGGAACCCCAAAGATTGCTGGCCAACCAGAAGATACTGACCCTAGGAGAAAGCAAGCTTTCTAGTCTCTGAAACTGAGAGTCAGTAAATTCTTGTTAAGCCGATCCATTGCTTGGTATTTGTTTTAGCAGCTAGAAATCTAAAACACCATCTTAGGAAATTTAGTGTGACATTGTCTTTAAATAAAAATTATTTGCCTTTAAAAAGAAAAACTGATAGCAATTAACAAGTCAACACTGATGGTTGGATTATCGTGTTTCCTTTGAGACTTCCTGTTTCCCAGGCTTTCTGTGATAAACATGTATTCCGTTTATACTAGAGAAAATCGCTTGGGGAAAAAAGCATCGCTGTTTTCAAACTAATTCCCACTTTGCCAGTGAAATCAGAGTGGAGGAATAACAGATTGGAGTTCAGGGATGTTGGGAGCCTAGGGCTGCTATGGGAACTGTTGTCTCAACTTTTTTTTGCCATCAAAGACCACCCCTCTTTTATTTTTGTATATTTGCTTTTCATCTAAGTATTCCTTGCTTTGAAATCTTTCGTCTAACCCAGTGCATTTATTAAGTAGTAATTACTTTCTCCATTATTGATTAATCAAAGACAGACTTAACTGTTAGAGAGTAACCAGGTTACTTTATGGAATTTGAGGCTGTTCCAGCTAAGACTGAAGACATGTGACACTTGTGTTGGCCCTTCTGTTAGGCACCATCTGTGTCCTCCACCTTCATTGCTACCTGTGTGAAACTTTTTGGGCTGAGGACCTAGGGTTATGTTCTGGGCCAAGGACCCTGGATTCCTCTGGTGATGGTATTTCTTCTAAAAAAATCTGCCTTGACTTTATTTTTAATGTAACGACATCTAAACAACCAAAGCCAATAATAAAGTTAGACTTCATGATTGTGCTAACCTCTGTCTGCCTCAATCTTCATCATCATCATCATCATGATAGTAATGATAGTTGGCATTAATGGAGTGATCACTCAGGATGTACCAGATACTGTTTAGTGTATGCATAGATTATGCCATTTGATTGTCATAACACCTCCGAAGCAATAACTTTTAAAATTTTAAATTTATTTTTAGAAACAATTATTCGAAATTATAACATATATATAAAACTTAAAAATCATTTAAACTATTTTAAGTGGACAATTTTTTTACGTTAACAGTTAGCACATTGACAATAGTGTGTGACTTTTACCACTGTCTATTCTCAGACTATTTTCCTCATTCCAAACCAAAATTCATACTCGGCAATAATTTCCCACTGCTTCTCTCCCTACCCCTGGTAACTACTATTCTTTCTGCCTCTATGAATGTGCTTATTCTAGATATCTCTTTAAGAAGAATCACAGAATATTTGTCCCTTTGTGTCTGGTTTGTTATTTCACTCAATGTGATGTCTTCAGTGTTCATGTAGTATTTATCAACACTTCATTTTATGGCTGATTAATATTCCATTGTATGGCTGTGCCATCTTTTGTTGTTTATCCTTTCATCTGTTGGTGGACACATGGGTTGTTCCCACCTTTTGGCTATTGTGAAAATTGCTGCGATGAGCACTTGTGTAGAAATATTTGAGTCTCTACTTTCAGTTCTTTGAGGAGTGGGTTTGCCTAGTTATATGGTAGTTCTGTGTTCAACTCTCTGTTTTCCACAGTAACTGCACCATTTTATATTTCCACCAGAAATGCATGAGGGTTCATATTTGTCTGCATCCTTGCCAACACTTTTCAGTTTTTAAAATATTACCATCCTAATGAATGTGAAATTATATCTCATTATGGTTTTAATTTGCATTTCTCTAATGACTAATGCTGTTGAGCATCTCTTCATATACTTATTAGCCTTTTGAATATGTTTTTGGAGAAATGTCTATGCAAATCCTTGGCCCATTTTTAGAAAATATTCTTATTGATAAAACAACATACAAACACAAACATTCTTAACATACAAATATTCCATTCATAGTGCACAATCATTGGCTCACAATATCATCACATAGTTGTGTATTCATCACCATGATCATTTTTTAGAATATTTTCATCACTCCAGAAAAAGAAATAAAAAGAAAAAACTCATACATATCATATCCCTTACCCCTCTCTCTCTCATTGACTGCTAGTGTTTCCATCTAGCCAGTTTATTTTAACCTTTGTTCCCCCTATTATTTGTTTTTCTTTACCCGTGTTGTTTACTCATCTGCCCATACCCTAGATAAAGGGAACATCTGACCCAAGGTTTTCACAATCACACAGTTACATTGTAAAAACTATATCATTATACAATCGTCTTCAAGAACAAGGCTACTGGAAAACCATGCTACAGTTTCAGGTACTTCCCTTCAGCCACTCAAATACACATAGACTGAAAAGGGATATCTGTATATCTGTATAATGTGTAAGAATAACCTCCAGAATGACTTCTCAACTCAGTTTGCAATCTCTCAGCCACTGATAATTTATTTTTTCTGATTTCTCTGTTCCCCTTCTTGGTCAAGAAGGTTTTCTCAATGCCTTATACAAGGTTCCAGCTCATCCTGGGATTTCTGTCCCACGTTACCAGGGAGATTTACACCCCTGGGAGTTGTGTCCCACATCAGGGGGCCAGGGCAGTGGGTTGGCATGTCGGCTTAGAGTGAGGCCACATCTAAGCAACAAAAAATATTCTCTGGGGTTGACTCTTAGAACTAATCTGAAGTAGGCTTAGCCTGTCCTTTGCAGGTATAAGTTTCAAAGGGGGCAAACCCCAAGATCAAGAGCTTGGCCTGTTGATTTGGTGGTTCCCTCTGCTTGCAGGACTATCAGAAATTCTCTAAATGGGGAAGTTGAATCTTTTTTTTCCCATTCCCTTAAGGGGACTTTGCAGATGCTTCTTTATTCACTGTCCTTGGCCCATTTTTAAATTGAATTATTTTTATTTTTGATTTTGAGTTGTAGGATTTTAAAAAATATTCTGGATAGTAAACCCCCTCAGATATATAGTTTCTAAATATTTTCTTCCATACCTAGGTTGTCTTTTTATTTTCTTGATGACGTCCTTTGAACAAAAGTTTTAAATGTTGGTGAAGTCCGTTTTATCTGTTTTTTCTTTTGTTGTGTATGTTTTCTGTGTAAAACTTAAAATTCATTATCTACTAAAGGTTCTGAAGATGCGTCCTCATGTTTTCTTACAAGAGTTTTATAATTTCTAGCTCGTATATTTAGGTTGTCAATCCATTTTAAATTTTTGTATATGGTGAGTGGTATGGATCCATATTCTTTTTTTTTTTAAACAGTATTATTCACCAGCCATACAATCCATTCAAAGTGTACAATCAGTGGCTCTCAGTATACATTCATTCTTTTGTATCTAGATTTCTAGTTGTCTCAGCACCATTTGTTGAAGAGATTATTTCTCCATTGAATGAATTTGGTACTCTTGTCGAAAATCAACTGGCTATACGTGTGATAGATTTATCTCTGGACTCTCAGTTCTATTTTATTGATCTATATATCTCTATCCCATTGATCCTATGCTTTAATTACTGTAGCTTTGTGATAATTTTGAATATAGGAAGTAAGAGTCCTCCAACTTTGTTCTTCTTTTTCGAGATTGTTTTCTTCTATTCATTGACCTTATCCAATGCCCTTCCATTCCAGCTTTTTTCATTTCTGCAAAAATGGCTGATGGAATTTTGATAGGGATTGCATTGAATTGTTAGATTGCTTTGGGCAGTATTAACATCTTAATAACAAGTCTTTCATTCCATGAACATGAGACATCTTTCCATTTATTTAGGTCTTCTTTAATTTCTTTCAATAATATTTTATAGTTTTCCATGTCTTTTACCTCCTTGGTTAAAAATATTCCTAGGTATATTTTAGATGCAACTGAATTGTTTTCTTGATTTCCTTTTCAGATTTTTAAAGGCTTTTAATTAAACCCTGTCTGACAGATAGAGAAACTAAGGCTCAGAGAGGTTGAGTACTTTGTTCAAGGTCCTGAGGCCAGAAAGCAGCAAAGCCAGGATTTTAATTGCTTCTCTCCTCTTCCTCCTTATGTACTCTTTCCCTTGAATCCATCCCAGCACAACCTATTCCTGTTCCCTGACTGATGAGGCAGGAGTAAATTTATCCTGAGTGCCTGTAAATTGGAGTTGGGGTTTGGAATTCTCTTTCCTAATTTCCCATTTTTAGACTGGGACCTTAAGTGGCATGAGGAGGCCTTTCCCAGCCACAAAAATGACTAGTGCCTGCAGTGCAACTCATCAGTCTTTTTCTTCTGCCCTCCAGGGGTAGGGGCCATAGATAATCTCATTTCTTTCTTCTGGAGAAGTGAGAAGCCAAAGGAGGCTCTTCCTTTCCCACCAGAATTCCATTCCAAGGATGCTGGGTAGAACAGGGATTCTTAATTTTTGTCATGGGCCCTTTGAGTATCTAATGAAAGTTCTAAATTCCTTCCCCAGAAAAATTAGAGTGCTAACTAAGAATTATGTTGTAGACATTCTGCTAAGCCCTTGCATGTATTATCTCTTGTATTCTTCATCATAACTCTGTGAGGTGTAGGTGTTATTATCGCCATCCTATAAATGAGGAAACTGATGCTTTAAGAGGTTAAATGCCCATGAATGCATTTAGAAAGTGGTGGAGTCTTTGTATATGATTTTTTTTTTTTACTACAGCATTTTTAGGTTTACAGAAAATTCATGCTGAAAGTAAAGAGTTCCTATATAATCTCTCCCACAGTTTTCCCTATTATCATTGTACGTTAGTGTAAGGCCTTTGTTACAATTGATGAAAAAATATTATAATTGTGTTAACTATAGTCCATAGATAACTTTGGGTTATATTTGAATATGATTTTGACTGGACCCAGATTAATAACTTCCGTTTTTGAGTACAAGGCACCTGCATTGCCTAAAGATGGAAATTTGTACATGTAATAGGATAGTGGGTAGATACCATCCCCCACAGCAGGTGACCAACCTGTTTGTCAAGGTGGTAGAGGAAGGAAAGGCCTCCCTACCCTCCTTCCCTTCCCCTGCTCTTGGATCAGTTAGGTGCATGTACGTGGGAGTTTCCAGGTGTCCAAACTTTGCCGGGAACCCACACAGTTATCTAAGTGGCATTTAATGTTAGGTGGGAAGTCAGGCAATATGGGCTTCTCTCCTGGTTCTACCACCTCCAAGCCATGTGATGTGGGGAGTCATTCGCTGTGAGTGAGCCTGTTTGCTCATCTGCAAACCAGGGAAATGATTTCTGGTCTGGTCCCTTCATAGGATATGGAGGGTCTTGCTATGGTTGGAAGAAGGTACTACCCTTAAGCTCTTAATGTGTCTTTGGTGCAGCCCATAAACAGTCTGCTTGAAGTACAGCATGTGCACTGTTCTGTTATTAAGATTAATGGGCTCAGAAACTGACCCATGATTGCTGACTTGACTTTACAAGTGTACCTTTTGAAACTGGCTGTATTTTACAGTGACAATCAGTTATTAGTATTAAGATTTTTTAATAGATTGTTTGTATACCTTCTGCCTGCCTTTCTACTCCCTACCTGTTTGTTCATGACCCCCCCACAGCAGGTAGCCTTAAAATCATTGAGCCAAGGATTGCAAGTAGAAGGAAACTCAGATTACCTATGGCCAACTGTCTTGTTTTGCAGGAATGGAAATAGGCTCAGAGAGGTACAGGAATTTGTCCAAGACCACATGGCTAATCTGTGGTGGAGCCAGAGCTTCCGTTAGCATTCTTTCTATTGTGCCATACCTGTGGCTCTCCTTTATCTGTCCTTTTAAATCCCTTGGCAACCAGACACATCTCATCAGTTTTTACCTTATATGCCTCTTGTCCCCTCTACTTGCTTCCTTGAAAGTAGGCCTTGGTCATTTTCATCACATTTTCTGTCTCTTCCTCCTCACTGCCTCCCACAGTGCCTGCTGGAGCTTAGTGCACGGTAAAGGAAGGATGGACCCATTTGCGTAAGCAAAGCCATCTCAGAAGTTCTTCATGGTGCTAAGCCCACGGTTCCACACTTTCAATCGTCCTTAACTCCTCCAAGCACCGAGGTGAATCTTCCTGCAGATAGAAACTGGGAAATGCCATCTCCATATACTGTTTTATCCCAGTTAATGTACTATGGATATGTCCAGGCAATGTGTTAAGGAAGTTTTGGGGTACCAAGATGATATGCTCTGTTGATGGCTGTGCTGGATTTCTCTAGCCAGCAGAGGTATAGTGTGGATATAAAGAGCATCCTTTCCGAAACGGCCCAGCTGATTTGATTGGTGCCATCTAGCAGCACCAGGCATTAGTGTCTTACACTCACTACCCCTTGCCATATCCCACTGTGAGTATTCATGGACTTCCCTGCTCTCTCTCTAAAAAGAGTTTTATCTTCTATTACTTATCTTTTCCTGTTATTTTGCCTTCCAAGGGGGATTTTCTCATGGGTAGGTCAGTTCCTGGATCTTTCTCATATAGAATCAGGGAAATGAGTTGAGTTGGAGGACCAGAGACTGGGGTCAGTCTGGTTTGGTGTGTGTCTGTGTGTGAATGTGTATAAGGAGAGGCTATACTTGTATTTGAAAAGGCCCAGTACTTGTGGGAGAGTAGAAAGAGTAGAGGAAGAAGCAGTTTGAGTACTTATGAGTTAAATGTTGGCCAGAGAGGGGAGGTGAAGAGAAGAGGAGGGTTTTTAAAGGAGCAGCTGCTGTCTATGTTTGGGATACCAAGGATCAGGGAAGGAAGAAGGATCTTAAAGATAACTTTCCTGTGCATTAGGAATTTAACTCCCTCCCTTTGGTGCTCAACAAGTGATCCAGTAAAATTTTGAATTTTTTAATGTTTGATTTGGATTGTTTGTATGGCTACTAGCTGTACACCTGGCTACGTGGAGACCCTGTTATGTTCAGGTTACACTGTCATGTTCTATCTGTGAGACAAGCTAATTGTGGGGCAGCAGAATGCAAGAAGTAGATTCTTCCAAAGAAGGATCGTGATTTGGGGAGGAGAATGCTGTCTTGTGGGGGTCTAGGGGTACGGACCTAATGTGTCAGAGTCATTTTACACTCTAAGTTTGTGTCACTGCACTCTGAACAAATCCTGGATCATTTTCATGCATTAGAAATAATACGTCAGGATTCTCAGATTCGGGTGGGCCATGGTGGCTCAGCAGGCAAGAATGCTTGCCTGCCATGCCAGAGGACCTGGGTTCAATTCCCGGTGCCTGCCCATGTAAAAAAATAAAAAATAGAAAAAAAAGATTCTCAGATTCAGTGCTTATTCGTCTTATACCCTATTTCCAAGAATAATTTGAGGCAGTTTGGATTTAGTGGGGGAAATGTGTCAATTCATTCAGATTGCACTTTTCCATAGATAGAAAAGAAATTATCCCTATGAAGAAGGGAAGATTGAATTTCTTGGCCAACTGTTATTGACAGAAATATTATTGGGGAAGAAATCTTTTAATTTTTGCTCCCCAAGAAATTGCTGTTTTCCACTTATTTGAGGAGGAGGTGTTTTGGCACTGAGAAGGGTTTTAAATCAAGGGAAGGAACAATGACTTCAGTGTGGATAAAGAGAGCACGTTTTGCTGTCAGTGTGTCTCCTGGGTTGAACTGATCTGTGTACTCTGCCTGACTGGCATTCATGTTCAGTAAGATGGCTGCTTCAAAAGGCTAAAAGCCCCAGAGTAAACAGGCTGCTGGAATTTACAAGTCTGTGCATGCACGTCCTGGCCCCTTTTGGTGTCTAGGAGAGCAGGAGACTTGCTTCTGCTCAAGAGCAGGACTGGACTAACATCCTTCGGGTTCAGGTGAGAGATGATGCACTGGGTACCAGGCAAGGACAGAAGGAAGTCCCTCCTGGAGTTCTCTCACGTGTTGCTGGTGGGAGTGCTAATGCAGCACAGTATTTTTAGAGGCTGCTTGGCAATTCTGTAGGACACCTTAAAATCATGTATATCCTTTGATATCTCTTCTTAGGGGCCTTTAGCGAGGGCAGGAAGTATCAGCTGCATTCCTGTGTTTGAAGCCGTGCCCAGGGCAGACAGTCATTTCCTACTTAGGTTTGGGGAAAGTAGCCCTCTGCTGAGGAAAGTCCTGTGGTCAGGTCCTGGTCTCTCCATGGGCCACACCTGTCTTGTCCGAGCTGCTCTGTCTGTCTCACTGTGGATCAGGGGAGCCCTGAGACAACCATTATGGGCATTGTTCACAATTCTTCAGCTGTGTCTGATTCTCAGGGTGACTCTAGGACCACAAGCATCCAAATGCTCCAGGGTGCTTGTGCATAATGCATGTTCCTGGCCCCACACCAAGTGGACAGAGTCAGAATGGCAGTGGGGAGGATTGGGGTTTCCCAGGTGTATCCTGTGGGTGGAGAACCATTGTGCCAGCTGCAGGTACTGTGCAGTGCTAGAGGTTGTGGTTAGTAAATGTGATGCTAGGACAACCATGAAGACAGAGATGGAGGAAGGGAAGGAAATGCTCAGGTGTTACTAATTAGGTTCCATCCTTGCTCCTTCCAACTATATTTTATTTGCTCTCATGTACTGCTCAGTGTGCTGGATATTATCATGCCCACGTGTAGGAGAGGAACCTGAATGCCATATGAATAATTTGCTTAGGGTCACACAGCTGGTTGGTGGAGTTTGACCAGTGCCTTGCTTTTATCATTATGACTGTAATCCCTATGCTAGAATGATGAGCATCTCTTAGATGCATGGCACCTTCTGATAGAAATAAGATGTGAGCCATACTTGTAATTTTAAATTCCTAGTAAGCCACAATAAACAAGTAAAAAGAAACCGATGAAATGAACTTTAATAATGTATTTTCTTTAACCTAGTTTATCTAAAGCATTATCATTTCAATATGTAATAATATAAAAACGTTCATTAGATAATTTACGTTCAGTTTTTTTAAACCAGGTCTTTGAAATCCAGTATGTATGTTCTACCTACAGTGCATGTCAAGTCATAGCAGGCACATTCCAAGCACTCAGTGACCACATGGGTGGAGCTAATGACCACTGTATAGGACAGTGTTGTTCTAGCATCTTTGACTGGAGAGGTATCTGGAAATGTGTCCTGCCTGGCTTCCTGGGGTAGCAAGGGGTGGCAGTATTCTAGATGAATGATTTCCACATGCCAAAGGATGGATCAGTGTCGGGCAGTCACTTGAGGAGAAGGATTCTAAGATTCCTGAATTAGGCTGGAACCCCAATGATTCTTTGAAGATTGGAAACCATTACTGCCCTGAAAATGTTCCCTGGACAATTTGCCTGGGGTTCTCTGTGACTTATCTCACCTACTTTCCAGAAATAGTTGTATACCAAGCATGTCTGTGGGGCAGGGTGGGGTTGGTGGTATGTTGGAAAAGGTGGGGGAAAGCATACCCCAAGGGCTTTTTTCCTTCCCTACTGTATAAAACTGCAGTGGAGAAGAGAAACCCTGCTTATTTATCTGGATGTGATAACGCATAAGGGGTGGGACCTTCTCTTTTGGTGGGTGTGAGTTCATGGCAGGATCCCGTGTTCCTATGAAAGGTGAGATGAAAGAACCAAAATATTTAGGGGACAATGTGATACTGTATACTTAGGCTGTATTCTTTTCCACTGGTTTGGTTTTAACATTTATTGCTGATTTAGGGTAAGAAATTCGGTCTTAACAAATTATAGTCCAGGAGTCCAAACTTCAGTGCCTCAAAAGGGAGCAGGTAGCATAGGATAAAGGGTAAATTCTTAAGAATGATCTTCACTTTCATAAAAATGTTGTGGTCTCTCTTTCTCCTTTTTTTTTTTCTGGTAACACAGGACCCTCTTGGTCTTTGATTTCCCTGCTGTTGATAGAGAAATATTTCTGTTCTTGAAAAGAAAGACCAGTGCAAGTACCAGGATAAATGGCAAGTGGCTCAGCCTCAGCTGATTCTGAGAAACATGCCCATATTAAGGGAGCAGCTACTACCCAGCCCCCTCCAGTAGGTGCCATTGGGGTCCAGCAGGACCAGGTTTTGTGATTTTTAAGGAAAAGCCACACATTTGGAATTTATAACGTGAAGTCTTTGACTTTTGCTCTTAGCTTTTTTATTTAGAAGTTATATCCTCACAGATAGTTGGAAAAATGGTACAGAGAGGTGTAATGTGCCCTTCATCCAGCTCCTCCCAATGGTTTTATTCTATATAACTATATTACAAGGTCAAAACAGGAAGTTGACATTGGTACAATCTACAGATCTTATTCAGATTTTACCAGTTTTATATGCTCTTGTGTGTGTATGTATTTGTGTGTATGAATGTGAGTGTAAATCTAAGTAATTTTGTGTGTAGATTTGAGTAACTGCTGGCACAATCAAGAAAATCTTTGACTTTTAAATCATTTGTGCAAATAAATGAAAAACTATGTCTAGGTCTTAGCCTGTTGATCCTCTAGTTTGCAACCTCTATTCTAATGTAACCTCTTCAATTTACAGAGAAAGAGATTTGAGGCCAGAGAGGTAAAGTGATGTGTCTGAGGGTATACTGCTATTGAGTGGCCAAGTCTGGGCTAGAACCTGGAACGGGTGCCCTTTGCCATACTTCTCTGCTTCTCACCTTTCAGATCTTCAGTCTTATAATAATAGTGGTGATAATGACGATGATAATAATGAAACTGCCACGCCAATAATTTCCTTTCAGTTGGCTTTAATTAACATTCTTAACAAGAATATTGTCTATTACTTGTGCTGAGTGTTATTGTTCTTCAGAAAGCCACCGTGCAAATGGGAATTATAAAGGAGAAAACAAGGTAATTCAGTTCAGTGTTCATTTATTGTGCCAGGCTCAGGGCCTATAGAGATGTGTTAGATAGGGCCCTGACCATGTAGAAACTCCCCAGTCAGTTGGGGGAAACACAGATGAGAGCTAATTTCAGGGTATTGAGGTAAACATCATGGTTGTGGGATGGAGGGGAGAGGTGCCAAACCCAACCTGGGGAGACTTGAAGGATGAGAGGGAGCTAACAAGTAATGAAGCAGTAGAAAGATTTTGAGCTGAAGGGGAGGCCCGAACAAATGTTTCAACTTAAGGAATGTGGGTCAGCGGCACTGAGCTGTGAGCTGAGTGTTGGGGATGAAGGGTTAAGTGGGAAGCTGTGGTATTGGAGATACAACTAGTGGGGTGAGCTTGGGCCAGATTCCTGAGGGTCTTGAGATCATAGAAGATCAACTATTCCTGTGGATGTCTGACTTTTCTCAGCTGAGAATGGCTAAGTGGAAGCATAGTAGGAGCAGCCAGACTTGGGAATTAAATCCTCCAGGGATGCCCAGTGTGTGCCAGCGGGTTGGTACAGGGCATGTAAGTAGCAAAAGGATTAAGAAGAATCAAGGCAAGAGAGACTAGGAGGTCCATTTCAGAGGCCCCAATGAAGTCATGCCTTTGGGCGTCTTTGGAGGGTTCTCAGCCCTACCTCCACCTACCTTGTTCATCTTCCAACCCGCTCAGCAGCTGTTTATGGAGGACTTCTTATGTGCCAGGCCCTGTTGTATGCACTAGTGTTACAGCAATAAGTAAGTCAGGCAAGATTCCTGCCGTCATGGAGCTTATATACTGAGGAGAGGAACGTGAATGACTAAGATAATTACAGATTGTGATGCTTTACCAAGAGAGGGATGTGATCATGTCTTTTGCTGGTAGAAGTAAAATTACGTAGTTAGGGCTGGTCTCAGTGAAGAAGTGGCAACATTTGAGCTGAGCTCTTATGGTGAGAATGCTCCAGACCTGGCAAGAGACCTGAAAAGAGCTTTGTAGAAAGAGAGAACAGAAAATGCAAAAAACCAGGAGAAGGAGCATAGGCTCTCTGCAGGAGGTACTCTGGGCTTTGTTAAGATTTTCTCAGTGGTCAGATAAAGCAGGAATCTTGTCCTGGCCCTGTGCTATCTTAAGAGTAGAGAGGGAGGGAGAAATGAAGATCACAGTGGAAAAAAAAGTATGAAGTCACTGAATCATTGAAAGTAGGCGTGCTTTTATTTTAGAGGGAGAACTAAAATCATTTTGCTATTTTCAACTAATTTTATTCTACTTTATGAGCTTATATGTCATTCAGAGAACTTGGAAACATTTAGTCTCCCTCCTACCTAATCTGTAGAGTAGGTGGGAAAGCTTTAAAAAGCTCTCAGAGACCCACACTCCTCTGTCAATGGATGCAGAAGGAGGACATCTGCATTGGGACCAGAGGCGAGAAGCATTTGGGAAGTGGGAACCTCTTTGGCATTGAGCATCTTGGATGCTTTTGCAGCGTTCAAGACCCCAGAATAAGGCACTGTGGGGAGGGGCATGGCCTCAGTGAAATTTATTCTGGGAAACAGGGAAGACCCTGTTAAGGTGAAAAAAAAAAGTTCACTTTTGCAAATTATTTTTTTTTAAGTTATCTTAAATAAAATAAATGCAATGGGATTTTCAAAAAACTGCACAAGAGAAAATAAAGGTAATTATTGTGATTTGCCTATTTTCTAAGTTCATCAATTTTGAGGCTACTTGGGGAATCTTCTCTCCTGGACTCTCTGGGATTGTTGATGGAGGATATGGAGTTTGTGGAGAGAGAGGGGGCAGAGAATGTCTGCCATGAGCTCAGGAAGTAAATTGGACCTTGGATTCAGAACAAAGGAGATAGAGGCCAAATGTGAGGCAGCAAGGAGAATGGATAGGTAAGATCCAGTTCCCTTTCACAGATATTCCTTGTGTGCCAGGCTCTGTGCACAAGGCTCTAGGAACACATCTTTGGTCAGGACAGAACCGGCAGTCTGAACTAGGTGAGCAGTACGGGGCCTTGACCTTGAGGTCACATAGTTAAGTGGAGATAGGACACACATAAGTAGCAGGTGTTGGGATGGTGGGTAAAACCAGAATCCCAAGCAATGGTCAGGAACCTGGAAGTTTAGAGGACCCAAAGGATAATATGAAGACCTGACATTGAGCCATTCCTGAAATTTGGCCCAGCTTTATGCCTTACAACTGGACCTGTGATAAGATTCCTGTTGAGACAGAAAACAGGCCACGTTTGAAATGGTACCCTACCGTGGAGAGCAGATGCTTTGAGCATCAGGCTGTAGTGAAGACTCTGGTTGGGGTTCAGCAGGAGCCTTGAGTTATATGTTTTGGTTGTCTTCTCTCATTCGTCAACTAGTAAGCTTCTTTTTGATGATAGGTGAACCTGGCCTTGGAAGTCTAATTGTGCTAGCAGCCACCAAGATTAGACTAGCCTTCTGAGCAGAATTCTTTGTAATCCAGTAAATTATTGGACTAATTAGTGGCTCCCTAGATTCCAGAGGCCAGTGGCAAGACTAAGTAGTTGGGGAACGGGTTGGCTTTTAATTATCCGTTGTCTTGGAGGCATGGAATTTGGGGTGTATTTTCAAGGAACCTGGAAGGTTACAGGGTACCATTTGGGATACAATGATCAGTCAGTTAAACAAACAAAACCCTTGAAAAACAAAACAAGAATGACAACATAGATTCTTGTCTATATGTAGGTTAGTGGGAAAGGTAGACATCGTTGAAAACACACATATACACAGACAACAATGTAAAATTATGAATAATTCATGCTTTAAAGGACAGAGACATATAACAGGAGAAGCCAGAGCCATTGGATGGTCTGGATTGATGTTTGTAGGAATGAGGGTGTAAGGTGACTTCTGCAACAACCAGTGTTGTTCTGTATTTTTAGAATGGGACAGAGATGAAGATACAGGTGAAGGAGGTGATGATTCATTCTTTGGCATGGCCTGGAGTTACTCTTGTAATTTCTTTTGGAGGATCGGGTCAGGGAGAGGTCTGGTTTGAGGTGGGACGTAATAGTACTGCAGGAGATAATGAATCACCTAAAAATTGATGGCTCCAGAAAGGGCAAGTTCGTATCTTGAGCTTTTTGTAGACTTCCTCCCCTACTCATGTTCTTCCAAATTGGCATTATGGCTCAAGTGGAGGACCTTCAGCTTTAAGGAAATGTCTGAGAATCTCCTGCTCTGTGATGGATGCTGTGAATTGCTGCAGTACACGGCGATCAGGAAGGTAAGCTTGATCAGCCATGGGTTCCTCTGCTGTTGGGCTGTTTGATGGTTACCTGGAAGCACCTGGTGGTGTCAGGTAAGAGGTCTTTTCAGGCTGGTCCATTCAGAGAACTAGCTTGCCAAGAGCTGTCATTGTTGTGGTATTTAGCATTTACTTTGTCAGTCTTGACTTGAGGTTGCGCAGGTCAATATATGACCGCAAAATGAACATCTGAAGAGAAGTGCTCAACTGACTAGGCAGATTTCCAGGATTACATTGATCTGCAGTGTTCTGCCCTGTGTCGGATAGAAAGGACCTGATTGGTACTGCATGCCTTGGAAGCTGTTCCTCGAAGGCTACCTTGATGACAGGATGCTCCCAGACCATTTTTTTCTGGCAGAATGAGCTCACATAGATATGAGAACTCAGTTCTGCTGCTAAGACTGAACAGCCCCAATAGATTATCTGGAGACATTGATGTGGGGTCATGGTATACAAGCAACTACAACAAAGGGGGAGGTCCTCTTCACTTATCCACTTGCCATCCTGGTTGCTGACATCCTATGTGTTATATTTGTTTAAAATTAAACGGTGGTACATGAAACCTGTAACCTTGAATCCTGCTTGGAGAATGCTGAATTGATGACCTTGAAGAGATTTTTCTGGAGCTTCTGTGGCATCTGGGTGAAAGATACCCCTCTCCAAATGAGTATCATAATCACCTTTTGGAAGATTTGAATAATTCTTGGGTCCCCAAACCAGAGATTCTAATTCAGTGGGTCTGGGTCTGAGGAATTTTTTTTTCTTGAAGTTCTCTAGGTGGTTCTAAATTTTAGCCAGATTTGGGAGCCTGCCCACTGGTTACAGATCCAGGAAAGCTCTTCCCCCCCTCCAGGCCTAAATTCTGCCTCCTTATTTTGTCACCCTGTACTTGAACCTGAAGCCTAACTCATGGCTGCATGTTTGGTCTTCATTCCTGTTTATGCCTCTTTCTAGCTTGTCATTTTGAGAGCTTTCCCCTGGCCTAGATCAGGGCTGGTTTCCTTTCTTTTTCATGAAGTGAAAGAGAGCTCCACTTGGGGATTTTGATGGACAAGTATCCTGGAACATTTTCTCTCAAAACCTACTACTTGAGGCTTACATGAGTAGTAGATTCTGGACATGGAAATCCAGGCCCCGGAGTGGAGATAGATAGAACACTCTCATGGCTCACACAGGGCAAAAATCTGTATTTACCACCATATTGGAGACATTATGGGAGGCTCAGTATTTCTACCACCGTGCTTCTCAGGACCTGCAGACTCTGGGAGAGTGTTGGCTGTCCCGAGAGGGTCATAGGTAGGCATTGCCGGGGAGCAGATTGAATTGGTGTCGTTCTTGATCTTAGCACTAGGGAGATAGAAGTCTGAGCGTGAACATGTAGGACTCTGTATTAAGACTTAGCAGATGTTGGTTTGGTCACATAGCATTCAGCATTAAAAAAACCTTATTTTGGTAAACTGTACACAGCTTGGAATTTACCATTGTAACCACTTTCAAGGCACCATTCGGTGGTATTAAGCACATTCACCATGCTGTGTTACTTTCACTGCTATTTCCAGAACTTTTCCATCATCCCAAATGGAAACTCTGTACCTATTAAGCACTAACTCCCCACAGTCCCTGGGAACCCCTCTTCTATTTTCTGTCTCTCTGAATATATCTGTCTTAGTTATTTCATATAAGGGGAATCATATAATATTTGTCCTTTTATGTCTGGCCTATTTCATTCAGCATGTTTTCAAGGTTCATCCACGTAGTAGCATGTATTAGAACTTCATTCTTTGTTATCCATTGATCTGTTAATGGACATTTGGGTTTTCACCTTTTGGCTGTTGTGAATAAAGCTTGGGTTTTAAAACACATAAGGAAGTATGTAATCTGGACAAGAACAAATTAGAGGGGCTATCCCCACTTTCTTGCCTTTGTCCGTATTGTCCCTCTGCCTGTCATTCCCACCTTCCCCTCCATTCTTTCCCTTACCTGGCCTACTCCTACTCATGCTTTGGGATTTCCTCAGGCCTTGGTGCACATTAGGAAGTATCTCTTCACTGCCCCTGCTCAGTGTTCCCATGCATGTGTTCCTATCTATCTATTCTGTTCATATCTATTACTTTTATCATTACCTATTACTTATGTCATTACCCATTTTTATAATTATCTTTTTGAGTGTCTGAGTCTATCTTTTAAGCAGACAGAAAAGCTTAAGGGCAAGGACTGAACCTCGTTCATCTTTGTGTCTTTATCACCTTACATACTGCCTGGCATGTCACAGGGGTCAGTAAATGCTTAGTGAGTAAATTAATCAATAAACTCTTTGAGCACATGGCATAACTTCCACCAAGATCTTATAGCTGAACATTACTCATTTATTATAGTGCTGGTACCTTGTACATAAGTTTCTTTATAGTCTTTAATACGAGGTATATATTAAGGGAAATTTTTCTAGCGTAAAGGATATTTTAGACAGCTTGAAGCGATTGAGTATTTTTGAAGTGGTAGATACATGATATTTGTGAGAATTTTTTGTACTTAAAGCAGTGAAATTATTGAAAATGTTATAGTAGAGGACAAATCCTTAGGGAACCTGATATAATTTGCTGTTCTATTTTTTGGTGACAAATGAAGGTATAGCAAGCAGTTTAGTAGAATGTGGGTTGGATACTTCAACTGTGTTTCCTTGAATTTAATACTTCTCTCAAAGCCAAAATGGATAAATATATCCATACATGGATAAATATATACATGTGTAATTGTCTGTGTTTATATTATATATTTTTTCATAATACAAGACTACTGTACAGTGGAACATAGTGAAAGAACCCTGGATTGGCAGTCAAGAGACCTGGTCTAGAATTAGCTCTGCCCTTAACTGTGGGAGTGCGCAAGTCAGTTTCCTTTTTACACTTAACTCATGTGTGAAATTGGAATGTTGTACTTGTTCAGGAATTACATATGTCTACAGGAGGAAGGTTGTTAATTTAAGTTGTTGTATATGCTCTATCATTTTTCCCCCTAGAACTCAGCCCCTTTCTTTCTTTCTGCTATTATTAGAGACAAGGTAAAGGAAAATATTTCTGCACCACAAGAAAAACAATAATTCAAGGGCAGTGGTTAATGGCAACCACAGCTCTCTTTGGTGTGAGGAGACTATAGGGATTGGTGAGGACTGTGGCATTTTGAGCAATCAAGCCCTACCTATGAAGTAGGTATGAAGGATGACCAGCTGATCATTGCCATCTATGAATGTGGGCCATGCTGATAGATCCTCTGATTACTTTTTTTAAAAAAGAGAAGTCAGAAATCTGGTTTTCATGTGACATCTTTGATTTTTAAGTTTTTGTTCACATTTTCTGAACATATCCTGTAGATCCAGTGCAACCCTTTGCAAGCTGGATATGACCTGGTGGGCTAGTCAGACCACTGTTATAAATGCCCTCTAAAACTCCTTTGTGCCTAAGACCCTATGAGTTTAATCTTTAAAATATTCTTCAAAGTAGTTTATTGAGTTTGGGGACCATTTCATCTGGTGAAGTGAAGATTCTCATTCTATTTGGGAAAGTCAGAGTGGGGAAGGGAGTGACTGGAAGAGGTAAATGGGGACTTTGAACTCAAACAAGTTGCCTGCCTATTGATGTTTGCATGGGTCCCCACTGGGGAGAGGCCATAGAATGCCTGTGATTCATACCAGGTATTTTGTATGTTTGTCATTGCAGGAGGTGGTTGTGTCCTTTGGAAGAGTTTGTGAAACTACTTCTCCATGTAGAGCTCCAGGACCAATGCATCGTCCCTTAATCCACTGGTGAATATATGATTTTTTTTCCCTTCTGCAGTGAGGGGTATATTTTCAGGTGACTATAGAGTATGATTTACGGAGGTCCACACTGTTCTATCTATTATAGAAGGAAGGACACCACGCTGGGCCTAGGTATATCTGGGTTCTGGTACCTACTTGGTTCTACCACTTTTGTTATGGGATTTTAGGCTTACATCACAGGGTTCCTATGAAGGCCAAAAAAAATTATGTGTGTGAGAGTTTCAAAAGGAATAAAGTTCTGGGCAAATGTAAAGTTATACTATTTGGTTCTGAGATGTGGAACAAGGCAATTCTAAGCTAATGATTAAGTTAAAATGTGACCACATATATATTGGAAATGTGGGTTTTAAATACCTATTCAGAGACTTCCAGAGTGGTTCTTCAAGAGATTTGCATTTTTTTTTAAATACCTACCACAGCAGCTGCTGTTTTCCTGAAAGATGAATTAACTATGTATCACAGTTACCTTCATTTTAATTTGAGATTAGATAATTTCACAGTTAACAAATGTTCTTCCTCTTTTGAAAGACACTTAATTACTCTTCACAGCAGGTAAACATCCCATCTCTATGGCAGTTGAAAGAAACAAAAATATGTTCTTAATAACTGTGTTCCAATGCTGGGATGAGAAAGCTTCAAGACATTAAACCTAGTCAATGTTGATGGTCTCACATGAGCTATTGAGGGGAAGGACCACCAAGAGCTAACGAGGCAGTATGACCTGTGCATGTTGATTCCCACAACCCTTTGGAGAGAAAAGCTGGTCGAACGTCTGGGCCAGCTTCTACTATGTGGATTGAGTCCTCTTGTGACCCAGTGAGTTAAATCTCAGTGGCATGGCCTCTTCTTGGGGAACTTACAGGATTCTGGGGCTTGGAACAGGAAGAAAGGATTGTCATTCAGGACAGGCAGACACAGGGTTAGTGACTTGATTCAGCTGTGGGAGGCTGGCTGTTCAGACTGCTGTGTGTAAGGGGTCACTGTGGACATCCTGAGTTCTACAAACTGAGTCTCCTTGGGTAGCAGGAAGAGTTCTGTAGTGGGAAGCAGATGGCCTCAAGCAGGTGGAACACTTTACTTATCCATTCATAAATATTGAATGCCTACTCTGTGCCCAGGCACTGTTCTAGGCTCTGGGAATTCTGTGATCATGGGCAGGCTGGGTCCATGACTCACTGGAGCTAAATTCCAAATGGGGGTGACAAATAAGAGTAAGCTCCATGAGGGCAGGCATCTTTGCTTATCTTAATTGTTGCTCTATCTCCAGCTCTTGGAAGTGTACCTCGCACATGGGTGCTCACTAAGTATTTGTTTTATAAATGAAGTAAACAAGTAAGTATAGAATTCAAGTGCTATGAAAAAAAAAAATAAAGCAAGGTGAAAAGCTATAGGATGAAGGGACTGGTGGGGCTATTTTGAAAGAGTGATCTGAAAAGGCCTTGAGTGTGTATGTGAGACACAGACAGAGACCCATGGTTTGTAGAGACCTTAATGGAGTGAAGGAATGGGTCACGGGTCTGGGGAGGGAGTATTTAGCAAGAGATGAGAAAGATTTTTGATGTAGGATGAGCTTGGCATGAGAGAGGAACAGGAAGGCAGCCAGTTTGGTTGGACTTGGGTTTGGTGTTTCTTATGGGGAGGGGACACTGTTATGAAATGAGATCAGACAGGTAGGTGGGAGCCAGATCTTGTAGGCTGCATTAAGAGGTTTAGATTTTATACCAAGTGTGATTGGGCACCATTGGGATTTTTGAGTAGAATAGTGATACGATCTTTATACTTACAAAATTACTCCTTTGGAACCTGTATGAAGAATAGATTTTGGGGACAAAAGTAGAATCACTGTAACCCACGGGAAGAACTTTCTAGTGGCCCAGGTAAGAGATAAGGGTGTGGCTTGGATTAGGGTGGCAATTATAGAGTGACATGAAGTGGTCCAGCTCAGGATATATTTTGAATGAGTCCAGTGTTTTTGGCTGGGTGAATGGCATTGCCATTTACTGAGATAGGGGAGATGGAAGTTTGATGGAAACAGGATCTTAAGAGTTCTGTTCGGCACCTAGTAAGTTTAAGATGTCCACTGGATAATCCCGGTTAGATGTAGAATCAGCTGGGGCTAAAGACAGTATCTTTGAGAGTCATCTTCAGTGGTATTTAAAGTTATGAGACTGGATGAGTTCACTTAGGGAGGAAAAAAAAAAGGAGAGGATGGATAGAATTTGGACAGAGAAAAGAGGTAAAGGGTTTAATTTTTCCATATACAATCCCTATTAAGAAGTAAATGAAGATGCATTCTGTTAACTATGGTATGATTCCACTTTATGCAAATATGGTTATGCAAATGAGTATGATCTAAAAGTAGTAATAAAGCCTCACCTATTCTGCAGATTTGAAATATTGTGACTCCTCCAAATCAAGAAAATTAGTTTTACAGTTGCATAATTTCAAATCTGGTCAGCTAAATGAATTATAAACTGCATTTATGCAGTTGGCACAAGGCTGTGCATTTGAATAGTAAGCAAGGAGATCCAGTATGCTTTGCCAATAGCCTCTGAACTGTGCTATTCTTTATATGATCTGGGACTTCTGTGAGCCATTTCGATGACTGTTAAGTTTCATTCGTGAATACATGTCAGATAATTTTTCATTCTCTAATCATGTCATCCAAAAGTTTATTAAGTGAAGGTTCATTAAGTGAAAAACATTCCTGAAAACCAGTAATTTGGGGATGTAAATTAGATGTGGTAAAATTCTATGAAGAAGACCAGACAAGTACTGTGATTTACAGGGCCACTAATTTAGGAGAGAGTACTCTTCAAAATATCAAGGATAAAGACTGCAAGATAAAAAGCACAAAAATGAACTGTGATGATTGTATTAGATGTGTGCCTTTCAGGTACCACCCATACCAAAAACTGTTATTGGCTGATAGGAGAAAATCCGTTCTAAATCATGCACATTGTCATTTATTTGTGGCCTTCTGGCTTAAAATTCAGAATTGGTTTTGACCAATTCCAAACAAGTCCCCTGACTGAGCTTCCTCCGTATTATTGTTGGTCCCTTTAGATTTTTTCAGCTGCAACTCTTGGTGTGTTTTCCTTAGTTTTTCTGTCATCACCTCCCAAAGACATTTTGGCTCCTGTTGCCCCCTTTTCACCTGTCACCTGCTCCAAAGCCTGACTGCGTCCTTCCTTCTGCCCTGGTATGTGGGCTCCACCCTCACAAACAGTCGTGGTGAACCTCTCAGTTTAGCCAGTCCCCAGAGTCTTTTGAATATCCTCAAGGTTGGCTTCTTTGAAAACATTTTCACTTTCTCCCCATCCCTGAACTTTTCAGGTCTTTTGTCAAAATGATGACGAAGGAGAGGGACACTAGCTCAGCTATTGAGAACAGTGTGATAAGCAACACTCTAAAGTGTCCCTTGGGCAGTGACAGCCCTAACTTGGTCTTACATGAATTTCAAGACTCCTGTGTTAGGCTGAAAATACCCAGAACGAGACTTCTGAAACATCTACTCTCTGGAAATGAGCATTGATTGTGCAGCAGTCTGTATCTATAACAAGGGTCTGTGGCATAATGAAGGTTTCAGTGGAATGGTATTCATGTTGATTGACCTCAATCCTGGTTTTCATTTGTCATCTTTTTCACAGAGTGGGACCTAAGATGAAAAAGAATGACACTTACTGGCTATCATAGAGTTTTTCCTCCTTGCTTCCTCTGTCAGTAAGACTTTCAGGAATAAAAAAAGGAGGGTACCGGTCCCATGACCTCTACCTTCCTCACCCCCAAAGTTAGAGGGGTAGGGCAGTAAAAAACAAAACAAAGCATAAGGAAACCTGGTCTCCTCCTCAAGTTTGTTTGTTTTAAAAGCGAGGGTTTGCAGAGTAGCACTTGTGCCTATGTAGATTATCTCTAGGAGGAGATGCAAGACACTGGAGATCTGTGAGAGGGCAGGGGGTGTGGGAAGGGGACTTTTCACTGTATACCCTTTCGTATTTTTAATCTTTCGTATCATGTTATGTATTACCTTAAAAAAAGGCAATAGTATCCCTTCTAGGTATAATAAATGATTTAGAAAAATTAAAAATTCCTTTACCACATGGCTTTATAATTGCCCAGATGATCAAATTACAGTGTGTATTTTGATTGAGATTTTGCCTGTTCATTGTCCATTGCCTTTATTTGTTTTAAGGCTTCATGTTCATCAGCAACATGGGATTATATCTCTTTGATTTGAGGTTCAAATTTTTGACTGTCCAATTTCTTTCTTTTCTTCTTCCCTTATTTCAAAAAGGACATAAGGCTGTTTCTGGCTAATGTTTTATTCAATTTTAGACAAATATGGATTTGAAATAAGGAGTGGTTGCCATGAGTTGGGCCAAAGATTATTGGTATTTCAAGTCAGCATCCTACTGCCACCCTTTAGAGCAAAGTCTTAATTGCATTGGGGAGCAGGGCATGGGATTTGGAATCCATTGTGGTTGACAGTTTCTAGTCCCAGAGTTCAGACAGATTAAAAAGCAATCTGAACTCATTTCCCTGTCTTAAGCATCTCAGCGACTACAGGAAAATATTCAAAATGGAATTTGTAGAGCTTGTAACCTTCCTGAAAGTGAAGGACAGAATTCAGCACCTAGAGCCTATGGTGTTTTTCACTACACTCCTGTTTAGCATGTGTACTACTGGGGACAGCTTCTGCAGGTGCATTATCTACAAGTTTCTGCTTGGATTGCTATATTAGTTTTTGTTACCAGAGATTCATGAAGCTACTTTCTATCAAGCTGGTATTTCCTTCAGAGATTTAATATCCTTTTCAAGCAGCAGCAACATCTCTTAGGTGTTGGTATTTCTTCAAGAGATTTACACATTGGATTCTGTACTTTTTGAACAAACAGGAAGTTGGATCATATTTGCTGTTCGTAAAAACAAGATATTTTCTTTTTCTGTCTTGTGACTACAAATAGAGAGTGAGATACATTTTTGGGGGCTTTTTTTCCTGGTTGTGTTTGGGGTTGTCACTAAAACAAGGAGAACAACATCATCTCCATTGATTACTGTATGTCATTGGAAGAAATCATTCTGATTGCTCCGCTGACTAATTTAGACAAGGCACCATCTGATGCCTACCTCACAGCAGTGCTCTCATCCTGCAATCTCTTTTTCATCATAGACATTACCCACCCTGTGTTATCCTCACTCAAAGAGAATTTCTCTGTTCTGCTGATCATGACTGTGATTAAATAAAAACTGGTTCCTGCAGAAGTATGGTTGAAAGAAGGAGTGCATTGTTTGTGCTTGCTGAACTTGCATAATTAAACTTTTGCGATTATAATTGGTTAGATATTGATTCTTAGTCTTGTTGGAGGAAGAAGATCGAGAACTCCTTTAAGGTGTATAAGACATACACATTTTGCATATGTAATAGTTTTACAGTTTTAGGAGTGACTCCCCCACCTCACGCTGTTATTCCTTCTAATTTAGTCTCACACACTATTTTAAAATGTGGCTGTGCCTGGGGAGCTTCATGTGGCAGGTACTTGCTCTAAGATGGCATTTCTGAGTTGATGGAGAAAGATTAGGGAGGGTAGCTGTGTTCAAGGCAGCCTAACTGTAGTGAAATCTGTAGTTTCTAGGATTGCCTCCGTGTGGAATCAGAAGCTAGAAATACTATCATATGAATTGCTGCTTTAATAAAAAAAAAAAAAAAGGAAGCCCAGGAACCTCTACCTATTTTGCTTTCTGACAGTAAATTTCACTTTTCTCAAGTTTATTTATACCCTTTGCCCCCAGCCAAAGGAAAAGCGATTATAATGGAATATAGGATATATTAGAAAATAATAGAAAAGTATATATAGAAATCAACCTTCATTTCCAACCACATTTTGCTTGTAGAAGTTTATCTGTAACTTGAGTTAATCTCATAGCATTTTGTCCTCCGTGCTGGGTTGGCAAGCTGGCTGCCCACAGGTGTGTTTTGTGTGGTTATTACCACTATTTTGAAAATTTTTGAAGTGTTGGCCAGAATTCTGAAAATCAGAAAATCTCACATAATTTGATATCCACCTACCTTTGAAAAATTAGAATATCTAGCAGCACTGGACCATATTCTCATGTGGAATAGTGGGCTGGAGTGGAAAAGTAGTTGTCCACTCAGGGGGTCCCAGTTTTTGCAGCCTCCATCCTGCTCCCACCATTCATTAGTTACTGTTTGACTCTTTCAGTCTTTTGGTTTTGCAGCCCCTGATTTGCAGTTTAAAATCCTGAAAAAGAGATTTTAAGGTTCAACAGCGATCATTTTAGTATCCCCTTCTTAAAATACTGCATGAAACATTTTTAAATATTGTTTGACAGTAAATTCAAAATGATAGGGAGTGTAGTTGGTTTTGTCTTTTAAAAGATTTGTGCATTTTTTAGATAATAGGGGAAGGAAATAAAGCAAGTTGCCTTTTTTTAGTATTTAGACATATCAAATAATTTTATTAGTTTTGAAAAATGTGTTCTGTGATACTGTATACTCTTAAAATTGCCATGTTGAGTACATTTATCTACAAATCTAACGACATTGCCTCTTAAATACTTTGGTTTTTTTCTTTCAAATAGAGTTAAACTGAATATGAAGTCGATAATTTCTTAGTTTTTTTTTCTCTTTTTCATAGCAAGCAGACAAAAAAATGAAGCTTAACAACAGAGGAGCCACCAATGTTTTAATGAAATAGAGTTGTTAGTTTTGGGGACTCTTTATCTCCCAAAGATATGCATTAGAGTACGGAAAAGGAATTTAACATCAGCAAGAAAAAGCCAACACACCAACCATGTGACTGTGATCCAAATTCTCATTATGAGTTACTATAATTGACAGTTTTTTCCCCTTCTAATACTACCATTACCCCCCCCCAAATTTATATATATCCTTATAAAATCTGAAAATTAAACACTAGCCAGGATGAAGAGAGCACCTCTATTCTTTTTCATTTTTAGCTTCTTTGTTTTGTGCTGAAGGCTCGTTACAGACTCCTGTGGCATACTGGTCAAGAGAATGAAGAGACAGAATTCTCACCCTGCCTATCTACCAGCCCTAACTTGCTACCTATTCTAGAATTAGCCATGTTCTTTGGGCTACATTTGTTTCTCCTATAAAATGAAATCATGTTCATGGTTCCCTCAGACTCTGTCTAGGATTCTATTGTTCTGTCACATGTCAGAGAAGAGGTCTGGGAAATTCCAAGTACCGACTACATGTAACTCTAAGGGTTAGAAGAGCATAGTCTCAATGGAGAAGTGTTCCTAACATCATCATTTATTCTCATGGTTACCTGGATAGTAAGGTAAATAACCTTACCTTTATCTTTACCAGTACAGATAAATAAATGAAAGGAGAATCAAGTATAGTGCCTTACATAGTCACTAGCTCATGGCCATATCCTGAGCTAGCAGCATTGGGAAAGAATTCTGTCATTTTGTTTAGTAGATGGTACAGAGATAAGCCAGATAGATAGAAGTTGAGTTTTGTTGTTGTTGTTGTTTTTAATCTTCTTGGCATTCTGTAGAATATTTCATATGACTGATGTGGCCAGGTTTATAAGCCAACCCATGTTCGCTCGTGCTTATGGGACCTGGACTACCCTCACACTTCAATTTTACAATCCTGGTGGTATGTTTCCTTTATTTTTTCGTGGTAGGTTCGGCCCAGTTGCATGCCATCTTGGCCATTATATGTCAAAAATGTTGATCATAACAAAAAATAAATGATACTTAGAGAACCTCAGCAGAATAAACAACTGTTATAGAACATCCTAAACCCAGGATAGTGCAGTGGAGACTGCTGAGGGTGTTTTGCAGTGGGGATGTGCCAGCAGTTGTTGGCTGAGACTGTGTTAAGCTTCTTTTTGTTGGCTGAGAGTTTATACTACTAAGTAGGGGAGAAAAATACCATACAATCTATGTGTAATATATACTAAATTTATCATGCCTATATTTTATATTACGTATTTGTGTTTGTTTTAAGAAACACATTTAGTGCTGCTTGAGATGGGCCGTGTATGTAGGAGCAAAGCAGGGGCCAGAATGAGTACTAGGCTTGCAAAGACCTTTCCACTGTGCTATAGAAAGGATCTTCTGAGTGGAATTCTAGACCACATTCCTGGCTCACATGCCTGAAGATACTGTATTTTGCAACTTTTTAGATTGTCTCATCAACATCAAATCCATTGATTTGTTTACGCATTTATTCAGCCAACAGTCATGGTGTAGCTCATACTATTTGTGTGATGCCTTTTGGCATGCAGAGTACATTCATATACACATGTCCCATTAAATGTGCTTGCTTCAGAGCCCAGTCAAATGTATGGGCAACAGCCTGCATTGGTTGATGACTATGACCACTGTTTCTTAATGGAGTCATTCCCTTTACGTTCTTTTGTACTTGTAAGCAGAGATACCCATAGATGTCCAGAACATGTGACTATATCTGAGCCATTTAGGAAGGAACGTGGGACAGGTGGTCAGGAGGGTTGCTTCGGGAGTTGTGCTGGACAGTCATTCCCAGGAACAGAGGAGGTGGGGGATTCATTTACTGAGCATGAGAGTAGGGTGGGTGGGATGCAATTGTGGCTTTGAGGAAGTTGGAAACTATTTAGAACAGCTGATATGGGTTGGGCACTAGGGGATGAGCAAAAGCTGAAAGTAAGGCCTGCCGTATGAGAGGAAACTGCTACCATACAGCAGGTGTCGCCTGGCTGTGCAGGGCGGCAGGAGCCAGATGGGACAGAGAGAGAGAGGGCTGGTTTGGAGGGTTAGATGTTGACCTACTGTTGGCATAAGTAGACTTGTTATAGGCACTGTTTCTGACCCTGAGAATCTGGCCATCCTGGGAGATATTAAGATGAACAGCAGGAAAAGGGAGGGCTTGGGGGTGCTGGGAAATGGCTCGTATCATGGCTTATACAGCCTTGTATCTCTCAGAACCCCCCTACCATGCACACCCTCTTGGGTCATTCCTGTGTTCTTTTGTGCATCTTATTCATTTTGCCCTTTCCTTTGGCCTAATTACCTCACACTTCAAGCATTGGCCGAGGCATAACTCCTGGGAAGCTGCTTTTGACTGCCCTCTGCTCCACTCTCTGGCATGTCAGCTGACCCTTCCCCCTGTCTACAGGCCTCTGCTGCAGAAGCTTGTTTGCGCACTGCTGGCATCTGTGGGTTGGAAGGTTCCTTGAATGCAACTTCCCTCCTACCTCACAGAGTACCTGGTATACAGAAGGTATTCGGTAAATGCTTACTGAATGGATTCATAGCTGCTTTGCTGCGATAGTAGTAGTGTAACAGAATGTTAAAACTGGAAGAAACCTATGCGATCAGATAGTCTAACTCATTCATATGTTCATATGCTCATTCATTATTGTTCATAGAGAACCAAAACCAGTGAGTTTAGGTACCTGGCCCAGTGTCACAAAGCTTGCTCGAGGCAGAGGCAGGACTCAAATGTACCTCCTCTGACTCCCAATGTCACATTCTTTCCACTATGTTGCAACAGTCTCCAAATGTGCTGATGGATGATTTCTGAATGGTTGAAGATGGCAGGCCTCTGTGTCCGCTTAGCTCCTGATTAGAGCCCAACATCATTATTCACTATTTTTTCTCATAGAGAGGAAAACTGTGTCCTGACAACCTGAAGAGCTTTTCCTTTCCATGGTGCCAGGTTTATAACAGCCCTTACCTCACTGCTTCCCTTTCCCTTTCCGGGTTTGTCCAATTTTATCTTTGGTGGTATAAGTATCAGCAACTGTTTCTATGTAAACAGAGGAATTGCAGATTTAGGATTTGTAGTTCCAACTATTTAGGGCCTTTGCCTCAGCCTGTCTCCTCTGGCTGCTGTCACTGCTTTACCTGTCTCCAAATTGCCCTGATTTAGCATATGTTAAAGACTGGTAGTACACAATGGAAGTTCCCTTAAAGGAGCAAGCAGAAGAAATGAACGGGCACTGTAAAAGGGAAGCCTTAGGAGAGAGAAAGTGAACGCTTGTCTTACCATTTGGGGGCAGTTAAAAAAAAAAAAAAGCGCTGTTTTTTTAGTGTCCAGACCTGGGTATCCCTGGAAGATAAGATACAAAATGGGATGTTTAGAATTGCTGGTTTGTATATTTTCTGTCTTTAAAATTTGCTTCTGAGCTTTTGGGCAATAAGGATTGAAGTTTCAATGACGGAGGGTGAGGTGTGGCATCTTTCCATGGATGACTCAGTTTTCTGAGGTTGATCCTGGATCACTGCAGATCATCTGAACTGTTTTGGGTCACTCTTGGTCCAAAGCGCCTCAGGTTAGTTACAGCACTGGAAGGCTCACTCGCTGACAGCTGGGACAAGATGGCTGGTTTGAACTTCAGAGTTTGTCTGTTAATTAACCTAACACTACATGGCTAAAAATGCCCATTTAAAGACCAGGTTCTTTAAATTCTTCGTTACTTAAAGAGCGCTCCAATGCTACTTCTCCTTAGCATTTCTACATTCTCACATTTTTATTTTTCTTTTTTTGAAGATGATATCCAATTACCTCTTTAGCTCAGAAATCCTGTGTTATGGAACATGTCTTTGGTTTTGGGGGTTTCTGAAGCCCCTTTGGACCTTCTTGGCTCCTAGCCACAGGGGAGCCTGTTTCTGATTCTCCTTGGGCTAGTCTTGAGTTCTAGGTGTTGGACTAGAAGTATATCAATCAAGCATTTGAATTGCATTAGGAAGTATTTTGGTTTGCTATAATCTCTCCTTGGCATCTACTCATTTCCTTCAGGGACGTCCCCTTCCCTGGAAAAAAATAACTCCAAAGACGCCTGTCTGATGATCTAAGAAAGCATTCCAACTAGGCAGTTTCCATTCAGGGATCTTTGCTTGTCAGTCACAGGTCACTCACTAGGTGAGAAGGGTGTCACCAGTTTAAAAATGCCCCTGACATCTCCCCCTCCTCCCTGCCCTACTAGCAGTGGAATTATGCTGGCTAGTTTTGAGAATGACAGCCTTGAAGCAGCAGCTATAGCAGGTCCCATCAAATTAGATGTTTCTCTTCGATTCCTGGTGCCTGCCCATGTTAAAAAAAAAAAAAAAAAAAATTAGATGTTTCTAAAGTACCAGCCATCATACTGCTATGGGCTGTGGCCTAAAGGTGAAATTTAAGGGAGAGCCCAAATGGTGGCCTCCCTTAAGCCCCAACCTGAGCATTCCTCTAGGTGTGAGGTACCAGGAACCTGGGGTTATGAGTGAGAGGGTCAAAAAGGGCTCTGAATGAATGCCAGAGCTGAACTGGGACTCCATTCTGAAGCTCCCTGAGGGTCATAATAAGGACCCTAATAGAGACAAAACTTGACCAGTCTTTTTAGTAATCACTTCAAGCTGTTGGCTTATGCAGAACATCTAGCTAACCAAAGTACCACCCCTAGACTTTTTCCACAGAGTTTTCCTAAGCCTTTACCCACGGAAGTTAGTGATTGAGTTGAAATGCTGTGTCTTTACATGTGTTCCTCTTAAGTGTCATGATGTTAGATTTGATTCATCTTGCAACCTATGAAGAGATTTTAAAATCCAGCTCATGACATCTTAACAAGGTTGTGGTCACTCCCTCATGTATGTCACCTTCAGACCAAAGTTGTTGACCAAAACGTGCAGGACAGGGCTAAACCCAGATGCCCGTAACATGACAGTGAGGCTTTGGGGATAGTGGTTCAATCAATTATATAGAAGTCTGCCTAATTGCTCATATTTCTTTTGTCATGTACTCAACAATATCATGGAACTCTGTTAAAGCCTGGCTGAAGTCGTTACACTCATGTGAACTATTCATCTAATAAACCTAATAAAAGAAGGAAACTGGTTAATTTGGTATTTGTTCATAGTGAAGCTGTCTCAGCTCTTGGCGATCACCACTTTCTTTTCTTAAATATTCCTCTATTTAATAATACAAGTTAGAATTTTTGGAAATTGATGCCAAATGTCTTCTTTTATACTTCTATAATATTTCTTTTGTTAATTATTTAGTACCTCATCTTTTAATACCATTCCTCTTCTCTGAGGTTTTTGAAGAATTAGTGACAGTGATTCATCAGTGACAACTGCAAGATCTTTTGGTGTCCGTGGATGTGATTCATTTGAGTGTGAAAACGTGTGCTATCCTTCTAGCTGTCTTCTGCTTCAATCCCCCTCTTCCCAGAATTAACTTTTTCTGTACAAAGATCGTTCAATCTTTCCGATGGAGGAGGTGGAAACAGCTCAGGTGAGCTGATGTTCTTCACCTCTGCTCCAACATTACACCATCTTTCCTAGGCAGGCCTATTACTTCTTTGCTCTTCTTGATCTGGTCATAGTTAAAAAAAAAAAACAAAACAACTCATGATGGTTGTTCACATTTTTTCATGTTTCAGTTCACCCAGACATTAGACTTCTGGGCTTTCTTCTGATTGATAAATGCTGTTTAATCCATTGTGTAACTTCGATTCTGTGACCCACGTGCACGTAGAGCATTCCGGCGCTGGGAGTGCTTTGCAGCCATTTAAAGGACTTTCCAGTACTCTCCTGGCTCCAGGACCTCCCTGCCCTCTTTGGACTGCAGGAATTTTTCTTCAAGCTCAGATAGCCTCTGACTCCCCCTTTGCCCTTCCAAGAATTTCTTTTCTCACCACCATGTTCTTGCTAATTTTAAGTTGTTCCTGGCTGCCTGGAATAACCATGCAGGACTGAGTTAGTGCCTCAGCATGAGGTTCAGCCATGTCGACCACCCAGATCTTTTATTCCCACCCTGACTCCCCAGTGACCAGCTCCTCGGACTCCTGCCCAGACGTGGTCGGGCTGGGTCCACTGATACCTTTGCCAGGGTTGAGTTGTCTGGGAGCATCTGGGACTCTTTTTAAGCTGTGGCACAAGACCAAGGCCACCCAGCCCCTAGGTCAGAGACTGAAAGGAAGAGAACAGGCCAGGGATAGGCCTGCTGAGAGACCAGCTCCCTGAGCTGGGTGCACAACACTTGGGGAAGGGAGAAGAGGAGGAAGTTGCAAAGGAAACTGCTTGAGATGACTCTGAGGACTCAGAAATCTATAACCCAGGGGACTCAGGCAGCCAGTTCAGTGCATTTTTCTACAAGAGGAGTTCCACTCGACACAGTGTTGGGAGAGTGTTCCCCTCTTAGGGCCACCAGTCCTATTGTGGGATGGCATAAGTCATGGAGCGCTTTAGATTTACCATTCCTATAAAGAAAATGTCTTGAGTCCAGTATTACAGATTCAGGATCATTAAGACGCAGGCTTACTAGGTTGAAATTTATCTCTTTACAGTTTATGGAAAAGGTACTTAGTGAGAAAAAATCCACAGTGAGGGATGCTGATTTAGGGACAGCTTTTAAAGGAACTTTTAA